>JAJIBD010004250.1:0-61728 GCA_021461705.1 Cryptotis parvus | reverse complement strand
TCACTTGATCACTTGACATCCCGTTATTCATCGATTTGCTCAAGTGGGCGCCAGTAACATTTCCATTTGACCCTATCATGTGCCAGTGTAGCCCAATGGCACCTGCTTGTTTCAGGAATACAAAGAGCCTCAAACTATTCTTTCAGGGTCTTGATAAAGAAGTCTGACCATCTTGTAGGTGGGCAGCCACGTGATCTTTTGACATCCCGTGGGATCCAGTTGGTAACGGTTCTAGTCCAGCGGTCATCTCCAAGTTGCATTACATGTCCAGCCCATCTGATTTTCAATGCCTTGGCAACGCGAGACAGCATCCCTGACTCTGGAACAGCGACAGAGGTCGGAGCTCAGTATTTCTTCTCTCACTTGAGTGAGGCGTGATATTCCAAGCATAGTTTTTCGATTCCTCTTTGGGAGACCCGAATAGCATTCTCATCCTGCTTTCGTAGGGCCCAGGTCTCTGAGGCATTTGTTAATGCAAGGAGAACGGTGGAGTTGAAGAGATGTGCCCAGAGCCGGAGGTTCTTTGTCTTTTTTTGCTATTTCTTCGATGCTTTTGCAGGCATTCCACGCTGCTCTCTTCCTCCTGTGCAGCTCAGGTTTTGGGTCGTTCATCATGTTGACTTCTCGACCTAGGTACATATAACTGCTGCATTCAGAGATGTTTGTTCCATTGAGTATGAATGGGGCCTCTGGAACTAGTTCATTTCTCATGAACATAGTTTTGCTGAGATTCAGCTGTAGACCTATCTTTCCACATTCTCGGTCGAAGTCAGCCAGCATTTGTGCAGCTTGGCTAATGTTTGGTGTTATTAGAATGATGTCATCAGCGGAGCGAGATGGTGTAGTTGCTGACCATCTATCTTCACTCCCATTCTTTCCCATTCTAATTGTCGCATGAAGTTCTCGAGGGTGGCGCTGAAGAGTTTTGGTGAAATGGTATCACCCTGTCAAACCCCTCTTTTGACATCAATGATCACTTCTTTGTAGAATGGTGAGATCATGGTGGTGAATCCGTAATACAGCTCACGAAAGATCTTGATGTATTGGGTTTGAACACCCTGTTTGGCTAGGGGCTTCAATGACTGCTCTAGTCTCCACAGAATCAAAGGCTTTCTTTAAATCAATGAACGTGAGACAGAGCGTCATCTTGTACTCCCTACAAACCTCAATGAGCTTGGTTACTGTGTGGATATGGTCGATTGTGCTGAATCCTTTTCAGAAGCCAGCTTGCTCGCATGGTTGCCCTTCATCTAATTTTCTGCCAATCCTGTTCAGGATGACTCGAGTGAACAGCTTGTAGATGCCAGACAACAGGCAGATGTCGTGGAATGTCTCCCTTCTTGAACAGTAGAACTGTCCTGCTGGTTTTCCATTGGGAGGGCACCTTGCATTCAGACAGGCAGCGTGTGCAGAGCCGAGCAAGTATATTGATGAGTACTGAAGGCAGATTCTTCAGGTGTTCGGGTTTGACTTTTGTCTGGATCCGAACTATTAACCATTACTATGGTTTATTAATAAACCATAGTAATAGATAATAAATTACTACTAGAAATATTTGGATAATGTTAAAACAATCATATTCGACTCACAAAAATAAAATTTCAATACTGCCCTATATGGAAAATAGAATGATAAAGCTTTCTCTACAAATGTCAAATTCAGAATTACTTTCCACAAAGAAATAAACATTCTTATATGAAGACACTTTTATTTTGTTTTTTGCTATATAACATCATGGTGGATATACCAGACCGCATTTTCTCAAATGGCAGAGGAGATAGAGAATAACATTTCTCATTGAGTCCTCAATCTCATCTATCTTTTGGAGGATCCAGTTTCTTGAGACGTCTCCGATACTTTTCATGAGGGTGATATAATAAAATTAAAAAAAGTCACCTGAGGCTGGAGCTATAGCACAGTAGGTAGGGTGTTTGCCTGGCACGCGGCCAACCTGGTTTGGATTCCTGGCATCCCATATTGTTCTCCGATTAGCGCCAGGAGCAATTTCTGAGTGTAGAGATATTAGAAACCCCTGAGCACTGCTGGGTGTGATCCAAAAAAGAAAAACAAAAAACCCCAAGAAACAAAACCCATCTCCTGCCACCCCAAATTAGCTGCTTTCATTTCTCACATTCCCTTCTGGTTTGCCACATACAAATTATTATAAATCATTCCCACATAATTTTATAATAATTACAATGCAGGTACATATTCTTTTTTTTATTTTATTTTTTTTGCTTTTGGTCACACCCGGTAATGCTCAGGGGTTACTCCTGGCTCCGCACTCAGGAATTACTCCCTGGCGGTGCCTGGGGACCATATGGGACGCTGGGGATCGAACCCCGGCCGGCATAGGCCGGCCGCGTGCAAGGCAAACGCCCTACCCGCTGGACTATCGCTCTGGCCCCAAGGTCATATTCTACCCATCTCACCTACCTTGATCCCATGTGAGTTTTCTCATGGGATTTTTCTAAGTGGCTTCCATATGAGTTTCTTGGGGATCAGAAGACCAACATATTGGGCATTGCTAAGAACCATTTTGAAAACAAAAGAAAATAATAATTCTGCTTTGATATGCAGCCCAGCCAGTGCCATGCTGCTGGCACTGTGCTTATAGTCAATCATGTCGGTTGGCACTACGTAATAGTGTAATAGTGATTACACCAGCTTCACACTGTGTGGAGGTCACTTTGTTCCTGAAGGGGAGGGCTGGCAGAATACACTCTTCAGAGGCTCATTTCAGGAAGATGTAACCGTCTGTGAAAAGGCCAGTGGAGAAACGGGAGCGCACATTATGAGGGTAGGTTCATTTGAAATGATTTTATCATTGTAGAAAAAAAAATTAAGTACGCATACATGTTTTGGCTTGAACTACAAACGGCGTGGGTTCATCTTTCCTCTGGAATTCAGAGTCACGTGGAGTGAAGCATCGTGAACCCAAGTGCTGGAATTATTTTTTTTTGGGGGGGGCCCTATCTGGTGGCGCTCTGAAGGGTCTAGAGAGCGACAACCCCCCCCACTCCATCCTCATCTTAATCCTCCTTAAGTTCCAAGCCTCAGGCAACACACAGGGTTATATTCCTCCTGAAATTTGCTGCCCCTTCCCTCGACCTAGGGTTCGGTACCTTAATTTTTACAGAATAGGTCCAGCGTCCAAATACAGTAAATAATTGTACAAAAGGATACTGCGACTTATGACTTAAAAGAGGGCTTTAATTGGATTTTCATGGGCTCTGCCCTGCCTTCCAGAGATAATAAAACCAATCTTGATCCCGTGCACACGATTTCTTCTTCGAGGACAAAACTGGGTGAACAGAGAAGCTCCCCCTGCCTGGCTCTCCTGCGTAGCATCCGCGGAGTATTCCAAAGGGAGACAAAGGTCGGAAAAACCGTTTGCAGGCGGCCCACCTGGTCGCTGCAGCAGGTTTCGCTCCGGCACAGCCGGCAGGGGGCGCCTCAGGCAAGACTGAGCCGCGCGGGCCCGCGCTCCCCATCCCCGACTTCCCCTCGCCGCCGCCTCTCTCGGCTGCAAGTGGCCATCGACCTTTAAGCTTTTCGGCAGTGGTGCCTTGGAACAGTATTTCAGGGAAAAAAAAGGTTATCGGTAATCTGGATGCAGTTTTCCCGTGTTAATTTTTTAAAAAGTAGGTCACATTTCCAGGGTGCTGGGCCGGCATAATGAATTCCAACTAAGGCCAGGTGGCCTCCAAACTTAGGTGAGGGTCCCCGGTGCGGAAAGGCGGCGGTGGTGGTGTTTGTGTTTGTGGGTAAATCGTCCTGAATTTCCGGTCTCCAGGCGCCACCCGTGTCTGCGATCGTGTTGAGCAGCGGCCGCGGGGATGCCGAGCGGCTGCTGCCGCGAGAGTCCCGCGCCGGGGTCGGCGCAGGTGAGCCGGCCCCGACGCCCGGAGGCCGGAAGGAGACGGTGGGGCCGAAAGAGGGCGGAGCCGCCAACGGGGGGCGGAGACTGCGAGCGCCCGCGCGGCTTAAGGGAGGCGCCGCTCTCGCCCTCCGCTGCCTTCTAGGACTGAGCAAGGGGCGCGGGCTCTTGGCGCTTCCTGTGGCTCTAAGGCTCCAGCCCCCGGGCGTGAGCTTCGGGGGGCTGGAGAGCGGCCTGCTGCACCCTCACCTCGGGGTCTCAAAGCGGGAGGGGCGTGCCCGGGGACCTCCACTCAGCCCTGCAGCGTCCTCGCCCCAAGCCCCGGTAATGGCGCGGCCTGGCGAGTCGTGGGCATGGCAGTGTCCTCCCTCCCACCTCCACCTAGCAGCGTGCAGAGGGGCAGATGTTATTCGCTCGAGGTGTGGAGCCCTCCAGCCCCCTCGGCTTGCGGGTGGCAGGCTCCGGCTCCCCAAACGCGAACCCTTTTGGTGCTTTTTTCGGAGCGTTTTCGGGGGCGTGGGGGCCGAGAACGGCGGATTTCCAGGCAGCCCGCGCCCGAGCGCCTCCGAGCCCGTCCCGCCGGCAGCCGGCGCCTAAGCGCCGGAGCCTCTTTAAAGCGGTAGCCGGGGCGGCGGTCACGTGAGGGGCGAATTCCTGGAAAGTTCCTGGAAAGCGGCCTCCCGCAGCGGCAGGGGCGGGGCGCGCGCCGAGCGCGGCGCGGGGGGGAGGGAGGCGGGGAGGAGGGAGGCGCGTCGGGCCGGGGAGTCGCGCGCGCACGGCGCTCCGGGGACAGACGTTTAACTCTTGCCAAGTCTCGCTGCCGCCGCTGCGGCTCGCGGGCCTTGGGCTTCCTTGAAGCATGAGCCTCCGCGCCCGCCGCCTCCGGCGCTGCGCGGGCGGCAAACAAGGTGCGCCGGGGCTCCAGGGGCTCAGCCCCAGGACCCCCGCGCCCGAAGCCCGGGTGCCGGAGGAGCGCGGGTCGGGACTGGCGCCAGGTACCGGTCCGGGGGCCCGAAGACTCCGCCCCGAGGAGGGTCTTTGGGGAGGGCGGCGGGGCGCGGCGCGGCGGTCGGCCTGGGCTTCCGCCGGGTAGAGCCCGGGGCCGCGTTGGTGCCCCGCTGTCGGGCGCGGTTTGCTGCTACTGCTTTCTCCCCGCTCCTGCCAGGCGTCGGGAATTCTCCAGAGTTGTTTTTCCTTCCCCTCCTCCTGGTCTAAACTGCCATCCAAATTAATAACCCTCCTAATAACCTGATCTCCTGCTCCTCCCAACCCGCTTCCCTCCCGCCTTCGCTCCTTCCTTCCTCCCAGTCCCACCTCTTGGGTCTCCGGCGGAGGGAAACCCAGCGATTGCCTGGGCGGTGGGGTCGTCGGAGCCCGGGGGGGGGTGGGGTGGGGGTGAAGAGGGTCGCGGTCTGGGCGATGGTTCCCCGGCTTGAGCTCGTCCTGAGCGCCCAGAGCTCGCGCTCTCCCCCGCCGCGGCTCGGGTGGCATCTCTCGCCCTTTGGTGCCCAAATTAAAAGTCAGCGGGGAAAACTCGGGCAGACACCCCCCCTCCTTCCCCGATCCCTCCCGCCCCATGTCTTCTGGGGACGCTGCCTGGTGCGGCGGCAGTGGCAGAGGCCGGAGCCGAGGTAAGGGCTCGGGGCTCGGCGTTGGGTGTCTCGCAGGTCCCGCGCGGCGCCGCGGTCTCGGCCGGGCCCGGAGCCCCCTGCTCGGGGCTGCGCGCTCGGGCCGATTCCTCGACAGCGCCCGCGGCGGCGATCGGCGGCGGCCGTGGGGCTCGGGGAGCCGTAACCGCCGCGCACGCTGCGGGGTCCCCCTCCCCTGTCGGCCGCCGGCGCGGGGAGGGGACGGGGGGCTCCCGCTCCTCGGCTTGCAGGGCTGCCGGCTCGTCCGGTGCCGAGGGTGGGTAGGAGTGAGTAAGGGGCTTCGTCCGGGAGCTTCCCGGGCTGCGGAGACGCAGGATCCGAGTTGCCCGATTGGGGGAATCTCTCTGCTGTTGTTTCCCTTTGTATATTATTTTCGCCTAGTCCTTGGCCACAGCCTTTGTACGCCGCGGTGCCGCAGGTGACTCGCGCTCTTCTCTGCCCGAGAGCGGCCCTGGGCGGGAAGACACCCGGTTCCCCTCCCTGGTCCGCACCCCGGTGCCCCACTCTTGCGTTTGGGGTCCAGGCCTCTCTCCGGTTCTCCTTGCCCTGGAGCTGGATGTTTGGGGGCGGTGGAATGGTGTAGGAGCAAAGAGCTGGGGGAGTCCCCGGGATTTTCCAGTTCCTCACCCGTCCCCAGCCGGGCCACTTTTAGACTGACCCCCCACCCCTCCAGCACACGCGCACACGCGCACACACAGTACTTCTTCTTTGCAGGCAAACTGCGGGTGAGCGCGCCCGCGGGGGACTTTGCCGTCGACCCTTCAGGAGCCGGGGAGGGGGAAAGCAGCTGCGCCCCGCAGTTTCCTCCCGCTCCAGCGGCGGCCCCGGAGACCCCGCAGGGACTGGCGTTGGGCTTCCCGCTGACTGACTGGGCAGGACGCGCGCCCCTCCGCCTCCCGCGCCGGCGGCCACCTGTCTTAGCCGCGGTGACCCTTCTCCCATGACCCTGCGGTGCCTCGAGGCCCTCCGGGAATGGCGCGGAAGGGACGCGCAGTCAGTGGGGAGCGCGGGCGCGGCGGAGGAGCCGCCCCCCCGAGGCGGCGCGCCCGGCCAAGGCCCTGCGGGAACTCGGGCAAACAGGTAGGAAGCGGCGGGCGGTGACTTGGGAGACTGGGCGTGGGGCGGAGAGGGGCGATCCCGCAGCCTCGCTGGCGCCCAGAGCGCGGCTGGCGGGGGAACGGACCTGCAAGCGGGCCTTTCGGGGTGCAGGAAAGATCCACTGGCTCCGAGGGGCCCGTGGACACGATGCCCGCACGGCGCGGGGTTGCGCCCCGAAAGTGTTTTTTCTGGTGGGACGCGGAGGCGAGGCCCAGGGGCCGGGCCGGGCTCGGGAATAGCTCCTTGGAAGTGGCCTCTTGGGGACTGCTGGGACCTTCTCATTGGCAGCCGGGCTCGGGTCCCCGCTGCAGAAAGTGCCCGTGGCCTCCGGCACTCCCGGACCCTCACTTTCTCTCTCTCTCTTGCCCGCTTTCTCTTCTGAGAGGTGCAAAGGGCACCGCTCCGGCTCGCGTGCCGGACGCCGCTGACGCCGCTGCGGCCGGGCCTCCAGTGGCCCAGCCAAGGGACTGAGTGGTTGCCACGAAGGCGGCGGCCGCCACCGCACTAGCGGGACGAGCTCGGCCTTTGCGGGCGGCGCGCCTCGCCACTAGCTGGTGGCCACAGGAGTCCTGGGTGTGTGTGTGGGGGGGGTGTGCGTCTCTTGCTGGGTCTCTTGGGTTCTCGAAGAATTAAAAAAAGTCAAAAAAAATGTTGGCGAGCTGTGCAGGCTTTCCATAAATCTGGATTCCATAAGCTCGTGTTTGGGGGCAAAGTTAAAGTTCTTGGTCAGTAGCCCGAGGGAGCGGGGCACGTTCCCCCTCCTTTGCGAGTGCTCTTTCCACGCCGGCCATGTGCTTTCCCGTGACTGGAGATCTGCAGGGATCCCAGCGAGTGGCCTGGGGCGCGGGGAGGGGGCTCCCTGGCCACACGTTTAACACGCAAGTCGTTCCCCGGCTGGTTGTGCGAACGGGATGGGCCCCGGAGGTGGTGCAGGCGGATCCAACTGAGCATGCTGGGAGACTTGGTGGTTGTGATTGGATTTTGTATTAGGGGCAAAGTCCAAAAGAGTTTAGGGAAGATTGTAAACACCAAGTGCTAATGATCAATTGGGGTTTCCCTCATTTCTCAATGGCTGATAAGGCAGTAGTAACTAAACGCAAACAGAAGCTGTTGTCCTGTAATTGTCCTTTAAAAAAAGACAGGCTGCTTGCCCGGAGTAGAACGGAGAAACGTGGGCAGTAACCGAGGAGGAGGTGGGGGACTCAGCCCCAAAGCTGCCTGTTTTGACTAGACTGGGGTCACCAGGGCTGGGCTTCCGACTGTTACAAGGCACGGCTTTTGTTTCGTGTTGGAAGCACCTTGCCAGTGTCTCAGATCGCAGATTTTCTTTTTGTTAGGAGAAAAAAAAAAATAAGCTAATTTACAGAACAGGAGCAGGTTTTTGTTTTTAGATTTTACTTTATTATTTTCTTTTTTGGGGGTCACGCCCGGTGATGCTCAGGAGCAGGGGGTTACTCCTGGCGTTGCACTCAGGAATTACTCCTGGCTGTGCTCAGGGCTCCTATGGGATGCCCGGCATAGAACGGGGTCTTGCAAGGCAACTGCCCTCCCTGCTGTACTATCGCGCCAGCCCCGCAGGTTTTTCTTTTTATTTATTTTTTTTTAAAGAAAGTTGTCTCACGGTTTAAAGTGGGCTCACATTTTTGTTAATTTTTGTAATTTTATTTGCCCCTTCCAAGCATCCGTCCATTCCCCCACTTATCTTCAGAACTAGGAAAACTGTTGCCAAACACTTGCCCTACTTAAAAAAAAGTTCCTCACAGTAACTGTTTTGTCCTGTTTTCTTTTTTCTTTTTTTGAACGAACCCCCCAGGTTGGTACTGGGGAAGTATGACTGTTAATGAAGCCAAAGAGAAATTAAAAGAGGCGCGAGAAGGAACTTTCTTGATTAGAGATAGTTCGCACTCAGACTACCTGCTCACAATATCTGTTAAGACGTCAGCTGGGCCAACTAATCTGCGGATCGAGTACCAAGACGGAAAGTTCAGGTTGGACTCTATCATATGCGTCAAGTCCAAGCTTAAGCAGTTTGACAGTGTGGTTCATCTGATTGACTACTATGTTCAGATGTGCAAGGATAAGCGGACAGGCCCCGAGGCCCCCCGGAATGGCACCGTCCACCTGTACCTGACCAAACCTCTCATACGTCTGCGCCACCCCTGCAGCATCTCTGTAGACTGACCATTAACAAATGTACCAGCACCATCTGGGGACTGCCTTTACCAACAAGACTCAAAGATTACTTGGAAGAGTATAAATTCCAGGTATAAGCGCTTTCTCTTTTTCTAAACATGCCTCATGTAGGGTCTCTTTTGGAATGCAGCTATGTAAAAGAGAACCGAAACACGAGTGACTGCTCTGGATAACGACATGGAATTCTAAGAACAGATGAAGTCAATCTAAGCGTGTGATGAGTAGGTAGTTAATGCCCCCTTCTCCCACCCACGCACACCCTAACCCTGATCCCAGTATTTCTCACCTCAGTGATGTTTCCTTCCCCCTCATCTGACCAAGACCAGTTGATCCTTTTAAATTAAAAAAAAAAATGCTCCCAAGGCAAGGCTGAAGAAGCACGTGGCCCGAAGGCCTTTCCCTGCTAGGGTTCCTTTCTTTTAGGCCAGAGGCGCGGCACTAGCGGCAGAGGAGGAACCTGGCCGACACTGGCTTCACTGCAGCCTTCCAGGCCTGGTGTTCCAAGTATGTTAGGACAGTTTATATTTTGCATTCGGATGTACCTAGGAGTCTTGTTAAACGGATATGCTTGTATTCTTCATTTTATGCAATTAACCAAATCAACCAAAAAAAAAAGTGACCGTGAAAGCCTGTATTTGTCTTTCTTACTAACTCTCATGTGGACGACGAGTACTGTAGTAATCCATTTTAAGAGAGCCTTATTTCAGAACTATTTCAAACTGGTGCAAATGGGAAAGACCGTGTCTTTTCCTCTAAGGCTAAAGACTAGACTGTCGTGCCACCCAGGTGCAACTCGATCCTGTTAATGAAACCATGTAGAGACATTTTATCCTTGAAGTCGCTGTGTCCCGGCCTGTTGCCATTATTTGGAAATGGCTTTAGACACGTCCAAGTTGTCCTTGAACTGTCTCGCCATGGACATCAGCAGTTGTCTCCCCTTCTACCATGTAGAATAATACTTGGACTTAATTTTCTTCCAGATATAGGGGGATACCTGCCTGTTTTTCAAAGTGTTTATTTACTGCTGTTACTATTTGATTAGAATGTATTAAATAAAAGAAAACCTGACTTTTACAAGTTGCACTTATTGCTTTGAATCGGAGAGAATATACTGCTTTCACAGGAATAGAGGATTGCTATAAAAACTTACATCTGCTAGAATAAGCCACATACTGAGAGATAGAGCATTGCCCTTCTCTGAGGTATCGAGCTGCTTTGCTCTTTGCAAAGTGCAGTTTGAATTGTGGTCTTTTACAAGCTGAACAGTTGTCACACTAATTCCCAAAAACATATATGGCTTAGCAACTAAATGCAGAAATTCTGACATGGCCCAGTCTCTTACATGTTGAGAAAGCAAAATACAAAATAGATATAAATTTAAAAATACAGGGACCAGGTGGGTATTTCAGGGGCTTCCGGGAGCACCATGCCTTAGGCCTAGGCCTACCCCCTCCTCTTTATTCAGACTCACATGTCCATTCTTCCTGATCCCCCTGCCCTGTACCACCCAGTGGTCCTGTTGGCCCCCTGAGCATCCCTGGTTTGGCCCGAGTTACTTTCAGCACTCAGAACCCTTCCAGCATTGCATCCTTGGGTGCTTACACTGAACCGCCTGCCTATTTGGCCTAGAATCAACAAGAATGATCCCCAGAACCCTGGAGCAGTGTGTGGGAGTCTCCTCCCCACAAAAGGAATCTAAAGTTCTATGGCCATTCTCTGCCCACAGTCTTAAAACTGCTACGAGCGCATTTTCTATCGTGGAGTTACTGTTACCAATTTCATTACCTAATTGTTTTGTGGGTCATACCCATAAGTGCTCAGGGTTTATTCCTGGCTCTGTGCACAGGACTTAATTCTGGCGGTCCTCGGAGACCTATACAGGATGACAGGGATCGAACCCAGGTTGGCCGTGTGCAAGGTATGCACTCTACCCATGGTGCTATCTCTCTGGCGCCAAATCTTTTCTTTTTTTTTTTGGGGGGGCACCCAGTTGTGCTCAGAGCTTACTCCTGGCTCTGTGCTTGGGGATTACTCCTGGGCAATGCTTGGGAGACCACATGGTGCTGGAGATTAAACCTGAGTTGGCCACATGCAAGGCAAATACCCTACTCACTGTATTGTTGAGTAGGGTAGCTCCCGAGTATTGATTGCCAGGTGAACATGGCTCCTAAAAAATAAAAAAAAATATGCACAAATAGAACCCCCAGAATTTCTTGCACACTTACCTTCTGTGGTGAAAATGGTTTTGTACTTGGAAGGAAATCATAGCTATGCATCCAAACAGCAAAACTAACTCAGAATTGCCGGTGCACTTTCAGAAGGCAAAATTGATCTCTTTGGACTGCCAAGAATTGAACCAAGGACTCACATGTGTCAGGCGTGCACTCTGCCACTGAGGCAATCTCTGGTGCTCACGTGAAATGCAAAGAAGGGCTCTATGCACGTGGCATGTGCATGTGTTGGAAAGATCAGTCTCATTAGGATGCTCAGGTTCCCGGCTTGCACTCCCCTCCGACTGACAACAGTTGTCTAGAGTGTTTTCCTAGCAAAAATGTTTCCCTGCCTCTTGTTAAGGGCTTTTTGGAACTTCTCCCAGGTCTTGAGCATTTTCACTCTCATTGTTTCAAACACTCAGCTTCTCCCCCACTGGGAGTGGGGCCTACTAGTGGGTACGAACTTGTGACAGTGTGGGAAGTTCCGCATCACTCCTAGCAGTTGTCTCCTTGTGAGAAAACTAGCCGGTTGCCACAACCTGCAGAGGAGGGTTGGGATCATGGCCTCTTTAATCTGCCCAATTCCGAGTCAATTGATAAGTATCCAAAGACAGTTCTTTTGTATCTGTATTATATTTGGTTTGGTTATTTTGTTTCATTTCGTTTTATAGTTACTAACCTGGTTTTATTTTCTGGGTGTGTCTTGTGCCAGGTTCTGTTCCAGCACTTTCTGGGCACTATCTGATTCAATCTCACACCCGTCAAATGAACAAAGTGCAGCGATTACAGGAGGTGCGTCTTCTGCCTTGTGAGCGAAGAAGCATTCCAGGAATATGTAACCTTTTTATTCCTGGAGAGGAATTGGAAGAGCAATTTGCTGCTATTTCTACATTGATCCAGATGAACAAGTTAGAGCAGGCTATAAAAGGAACCGCAGCCTTTTTACTGCTGTCTCAGCCCCAGTCATATAGGTACCTTAATTAGTGTTGTGGGATTGAATGAGCTTGACCAGGTGGTTTTTACCCTGGGGTTGGGGCCGGGCAGGATTTACTGTTTTACGTAGCTGGTCGATGGTGCCGGTTACCAATTATAGCTAACCACATTGTACAGATGCTGGGGGGGGGGTGGGGAAGCTCCAGATTATATACTTTAGATTGTCTAAATTCTCTGCTGAGCAGGAAAAAATATTCCATTTTTGGGCCAGAGTATAGGGGTTAAGCTACTTGCTTTGCATGCAGCTGATCCTGGTTTAATACCTGGTACCACATAGGCGCCCCGCCCCTCCCCCATTGCTGGGTGTGCTGCCCCCACCTGCTAACCCCCTCCAAAAAACCCCAACAACCCTTTTTTCTCCCTAAACAAGGTAGTTCTGGGTATTTGGGAGTTTATGGGGTCTTGTTGAATGGAAGGCTTATATAAGGGTTTATATATTCCTCACAGACTTTCAAAAAGACTTTCAAAGGATTCTGGTCTTTTCAGTTGAAGCAAGAGAGTTTTAAAATTTCATCACAGTGAACACCTGAAATGGCTTTTTAGGGACTTGAGAATTTTAGTTTTCAGGGACTTTAAGACAGTGGGGAAAAGACAGTTGTTTAGTTGCTGAGACTCTTGTAACATTTCAGAAAATCCTGAGTTTGTAGCACGGACATCATCCAAATGGGCAACTTCAAATAGGACATATGTTTGGGAGTGTTGATTCTGGGGGAAGGATTTGCTCTGCTTTTAGAATGTACCTGTTGAGGAGGTTAGGAGAGAGATGTTTGCCACTGACCTTGGGGGAGGCCTTGGGGAGGCCAGGCCACACGCTCTTCACAGATTCAGGCAGACCCGTGGGTGGGGTCGACCTTGGGTTCCACCTAACAGCTGGTTCAGATCTCTCAGCTCCGAATGTTAATTTCTGTTTCAAAACAAAGAAAAAGTGGGGGGCCAGAGGGATACTACAGCAAACAAAAAACAACAAAATCAAAAAGTGTTGTCATTTATTCTTGATTTTTCAGGTACTGTATTTCCCTCTCCCAGATTTCAGCTTTTTTAGAATGGTAAAGCGGGGCCGGAGCGATAGCCCAGCGGATAGGGCGTTTGCCTTGCACGTGGCCAGCCTGCGCCGGCCTGGGTTCGATCCCCGCATCCCATATGGTCCCCTGAGCACCACCAGGAGTAATTCCTGAGTGCAGAACCAGGAGTAACCCCTGAGCGTTGCCGGGTGTGACCCAAAAAGCAAAAAAAAAAAAAAAAAAAAAAAATAGAATGGTAAAAGCTTGAAACCAATGTATTGATACCACCTATTTCATTGGGGCACACCTGGTTAGTACTCAACACTTACTCCTGGCTCTGTGTTCAGAGATCGCTCCTGGCAGGGCTTGGGGGCCCATACGTCGTGCCAAGGATTGAACCGGTCAGTTACGTGTCAGGCGAGTGCCCTACCTGCTGTTGTTTGATTGGAGTCAACTTGCTGGTCCGTTCGCCCACTCCCAGCCCCCCACTCCCCCTCTGAAATTCAAATAGCAGACGTTGGGATACTGGGTGGGATCATTCCACCTCCCGCCCCAGCCCACCCAGGGATGCAGACTTCAGCCCATCCAAGTCCTGCGTTCCGTGGGTCGTCTCAACATCTTTGACCTGTTGACTGAGAATTGAAAACCTGCCGTGCATGCTGCCTTATGAGCTCATTCCTGCCTCCGCCAGCCGTGACTCACCCAGCGCAGTGGATGCTTGGGTGACTGCCCACCGCCACCTCACCGGTGGGGGGGGGCATTCTTCATGGGCCTGCTCACGGGCACAGTGTTCTAGCTAATTCCTGCCTTGCTTTTACTCTAGCAACGTCACTCTTTGAGCTCATCTAACACAGCTCTGCTATATGGGCTCTAGTGAAAGAGGGTAATTATGTTCTCCGTGAGGTGGATAATTGAGTGATTTCATATACCTTATGATTAAGTCGCTCTCTCCTCTCTCTCCTCTCCCTCCACCCCACCCCCATACCTTCAGGTTTTGAAACCAGTACCAGCCTCAGCTCTCACACTTCTCTTTTGTGCCTGCTCTAATTTTTTGTTTTCTTGGCATGTGGATCTTTTAAATATAACTTTATTTGAAGCAGTGGGATTTACAATATTGTGGATGACAGGGTTCCAGGCATACAGGCATCCGACCCCTTCCCTCTACCAGTGTCTACCCCACCCCCTGTTGTGCTTCAGCCTTTGCTTTCCGGGCATTGCCCCGCCCACTGGGGAGTGCCAGTTGGTCCCTTGAATGGGGTGTAAGTGTCCTCTGTGTCTGACGGAATGAGTCCTCCAGAGCCTTGTTTTTCCTTGTCTTGTCCTTCCACATAGTTTTGATTTTTCTAATTTTTCCTCTCTGTGGCTTAAGTTCAGGTTTCTTCACTCTGTTACTAAAGTAAAGTAACAGCTGTTGCTGCAGCAGCGTGTGAAAGTCCTGGCGTGGAAAAAGCTGCTCTTGGGAGCCAGCTGGAAATCAGGGAGCAAAGCTGGACCCTTCGTCCTACCCCTGCAGAACCCTCACCAAGGAGACATGGGACCCACTAGTAAGGTCGTGTCTCCCCTCTCCCCCATACTGTTACTGAGTCATAAATGTAAAAGTGGCTCTTGTGTCAGCTCCCATTCTCAACACCTCCCTTTACTTTTAGGGGTTCTGATTGGCCCTGAGACCAGGAAAGTATTAACGCATTCGGTGCTGCCTCTGGGAGAGTCCAGAGAGAGGGGGCAGGAAGTTCCGGTAACGGGAGGGACTAGAGCTAACTGCCTCCTCTGCGCTGAGCACAAATACCACCCCGAAAATCCTTTCCATGGCAGAAAGTGAGTTTTCACCACGAACCACAGAACATTGCCCCATCGTGCCAGTTTCCTACAGCATCGAGATACATCTAAGCTTCACACGTGGCCAAACTGGATTCGGTTCCCAGCGCTGCATATGGTCTCCTGAGCACAGCCAGGTGTGGCCCCAAACCTAAAGAGCATTCATTTGTTGGGGTCAGAGAGAGAGCACAAAGAACTGAGCACACACTTTGCATGTGAGAGACCTGGTTTCTGTCTCTGGCACCCCATGGTCCTGTGAGCACCACCTGGTGACCTCTGAGTACCGTAGCGTGTGATAATACCCTCTCCCACCCCCAGTTTTATTTCTAAATGATTTCCCCGTCTGTTCATTGGGGATACTTTCTCCTGTTTCCGTGTTGCTCTGGAGAGCCACTGTGATCCTTCACATTCTGGACAATGTTTGTTATTTCTACGCTAAGAAGTTTGATTTCCCATTTTAATTTCTCGCCATCTTGATGAACTTGGCCTCTTAGATTTTCAGCGTAGCCGCTCTTCTCATTTCTGTTTCCACGTTGTGGGCCACAATTCTGTTTGGACTGAGTGTCTTTTGCACATTTGATTAGGGCCTCTGCTTTTACTTATCTACAGTAATGGGCCAGAGAGGACAGGGATGATTGAAGCCCATAAGGACAGCCAGCTGATGGTTTCTGCTGCCTCCCCAGTTTATCTCCGTTACTAAAGCCACTGACAAACATCAGCTTGTTCTCTTTGATTTTTCCTTGCCCATCAGGCAATAAATGCTAATAACTAGTAAAAGTGACCAAAAAAAAGATAGCTAGGGAAGCAACGGAATGACTCGGTGGACTCGGGGTGCTCGGAAGCACAGGGCCAAGCCCCTGGCACTGCATATTCCCCTGAGTGCCATGGGTGTGTGTGGCACCTCTCCCACAAAGGTGGTAGGAATAGAAAATCAAGGGAGGTGGAGTGCTGAGGACTCCTGAGAGCCGATTGTTGACTGTTAGGGTTTTTGTGAGCTGAATTACAAATCATTGGTGGGAGCATTTGCCTCTTAGAAATTGGCAGGTGCCCCCAGTTAGGCCTTTCCTTGTTTTAGATGGTTATTTTGCCAACACAGTTGATCTAGGTTATGTTTATCTCCTTTGGTAATTGAGACTTAGTCCGAGTAGGGAAGTACTTAGCGCTTCTGAGTATCAATAGCCTCAGTTTTTAGACTGGAGTGGGAATGGACAATTGGAGGAGTAGATTGTTAATTTTTTTCTTTTTAAACCGTGTGTGTGTCAATTCTACATGGGCTCCAATACCTTGCAACAGCAAATTTTCCATCTTACTGCAAAGATTCAGTGTCTTTTCCTTATTACTTGATCTGTAGGTGAGCATTCAATAAGATAGTTAGGAGGATGTTTCAAAGTCCTATAACTGGTGTTTATAGCAAGTCTTTAATTATGTTCTAATTTTTTTTTTTTTTTTTTTTGCTTTTTGGGTCACACCGGCGATGCTCAGGGGTTACTCCTGGCTCTGCACTCAGGAATTACTCCCGCGGTGCTTGGGGGACCATATGGGACTCCGGGGATCGAACCCAGGCCGGCATGGGCCGACTGCGTGCAAGGCAAACGCCCTACCCTCTGGGCTATCGCTCCGGCCCCTATGTTCTAATTTTTTGAGGGAGGTGGGGAACACATGCAGCTGTGTTCAAAGATCACTCTTTCAAGGGAGGCCAGAGCAACAGTACAGTGGATAGATGCGGCCAACCTTGGTTCGATCCCCCGCATCCCATATGGTCCCTGAGCACCACCACGGGTAATTCTTGAGTGCAGAGCAAGGAGTAACCCCCTGAGCATTGCCAGGTGTGACCCAGAAAGAAAACAAAGCGTTCAAGGGAGCCATATGGAATTTTGGGGTTGGCTGCATGCAAGGCAAACATGTCTTACTTTCTGGTCCTCTATGGCCACTCTTTAGTTGTAGCAGTTCAGGGCTCTGTCCCCTCCCAGCTTCATTTTATTCAGTCACTCACTCATTTTTCATTTATTTGTTTCAGCTGGAGTGCTGACTTGGGGTTTTCTGTGATGAGGTACTAAGTCATATATCCGTATCCTTGCTGCTTTCATTCTTTTTCCTTTTCCGGCACACACTCCTTTTTCTTTTCCCCCCTCTGCCAGCATTTATTGTGTGCCTAATGGAATAGAAAAGAGTAAAAGAAAAATAAATAAAAATCTTAGTGCATTAAGGAAGCTTTCATGGCCCATGAATAGGGGTTGGCGATTCAGTACTCTATTATGAGCTTCGGACACACAGATCTGCTCCATTTCATCAAACAGACTGCCAATGCCTGTATCCCCACCCCACCCTGTCCACTCAACATCCCATGGAGGCTTGAGAGACAGTGTGAAGTTACCCATCCAGCCCTGAGTTTTTGCTGGACTCTCAGTTTCAACAATCTCTCTCAGGATACCATGTGGTGAAGGCATTTGAAGCAAAGGAATCAGAGTGAGTCACTGTTAAACAGTGATAAAGTCAGTGATATTTCCCTTCCGATGGTGTAGTCAACCTTCTGGGGTGTAAGAGAAGATGAGGGCAGGAAGGAAGGTCTTAGGACCCCGGTGAGGTTGATGAGGGCTGAAGGGGGTATGGTTGGGGTAGGGGGTGTGTGTAGGTCTGTGTAAGATCTTGATAGACTTTGTTGAAGGCTGTGGAATGTATCCAGAGGACAGTACGTAAAAGCTTTTTCAGATAAGCAGAGAGATCTAAGAGGCAGGGGCTGGGGAAGCCCGGGGTTTGCATGCTGACCTCGCCGCACGCGGACTCACACTGTCCCGGAAGATGAGACTCTGGGCCCCACAAATATAAACTTCTCTTTGCAAACCTGCTTACATGCAGCAAGTGGGGTAACAAGCAGTTTCATGACTAGCAAAAAGAAGGTAGGGGTATACAGTGAGCAGAATTTCGAGGTAGGAATTCAACTTCTGGCTGTTTGGCCTCTAGCCAAATACTGGATCTCTCTCTCTCTTTTTTTTTTTTTTTTTTGCTTTTTTGGGTCACACCCGGCAATGCTCAGGGGCTACTCCTGGCTCTGCACTCAGGAATTACTCCTGGCGGCGCTCGGGGGACCATATGGGATGCCGGGGATCGAACCCAGGCCGGCATGAGCCGGCTGCGTGCAAGGCAAACGCCCTACCCGCTGGGCTATCGCTCCGCCCCAAATACTGGATCTCTTAAGCGCATTAGTTACTTCACCTATAAAATGAGGAGCTTGGCACCATCCTACTTCCTGGACCCTTCCAAGGAGGTCACCCATGTGCCTAGAGGCCAGAGCAACTTTCCTTTGGGCTAGGCAAGATTAGGGGAAGGTAAGTGACACATTCCAGTTGAGTCTCTGTGTTCACTTAAGTTGGAGTATAGATACTGCCTCACTGCCATCATTTATGTTCCTTTATTTTGATAGAATTACTTTTAATTTTGGGCCTCTTAACAGCTTTTCCACAAATGAGTTAACTCCATTTCCATCCAGTAGAGAAGAATGCGTATTCTCTCCTGGCTGTGGATCCTTGAGCACTGTCCTTAGTTAAAGGATGTGGGGGCCAGAGAGATAGTACAGAGGTTAAGGTGCTTGGCCACATGCTTGCCTTGCCTGTAGCCAACCCTGATTTCAACCCCTAGGACCACTTATGGAGAGACTAAGGAGAGCACAGAGCCGGGGTAGCCTGAGTATCATTGTGCACACACCCCCTCCAGCCTCCCCCTACCAAATGTTTAGATCTTGGTTTGTATTTTAGATCTTGGTTTTGATAGAGATATGGGAATTTGCCATGTGTCAACCATCATCTTGGATGAACTTTTGTTGTTAGGAGGACTGTCTTTGTCCTGAGCTACTAGAATGATTTACTCCCCAGGAAACTGAGCAGAAAATGTATGTGTTGGAGTCTTAAAAAGAAAATTACACATTGTTCTCATGAATGATTCTTAATGCACAGGAATGCTTTTGAGATTTTTACTTTTCCTTTCCTGGATCAGTAAATCAAGAAATACATCAAAGAGAGATGAGAGGGAGAACACCGAGATCTAGAAAGTACTAAGGCAATTCTTAGATTCTTTGGTCAAAAAAAAAAAATTGGAACATGAACGATCCTGTCCCAGTGTTTCTTCACATCTGAGCTTGCCTGGATCTATTTGTTTCGCTTTGTTTTGGAGCCGTATCTGACTCTGCTCAGGGGTTACTCCTGGCTCCGTTCAGGTATAATTCTTTATACCTGAACTTTATTACTCTTGGCAGTGCTCAGAGGACCATGTGTGGTGCTGGGGATTCAAACCTGAGACAGCCAGTTGTATAGCAAGTGCCTTAACCCCTGGACCCTCTGGTTGCCTGGACCTATTTTAAAGTGGGGCTTATGGCCGAGACTAGTAGTCCTTGGGAGGGAGGGATGCAGACAAAGAGTCCCATCACTGAGTCAGGGAATGGCTGAAAGTTCCCAAGAGATCTGGCTGAACCATCGCTTTGGGTTCCATGTGAGTTGAAGCAAAATTGGGTTATGTTACTGAGCTTATGTGGGGTGGGGATGGGGGATTAGAAAGTATTGATAGTGGTCCAGGGAAGTGGACTCTCTGGTGATGGGTCTGGTGTTGGAATGCTGTATCCATGGAAAGTGGGAGTGACAGTTTCATAAATTCCATTATCAATAAAAATGATTTTTTAAAAATAATAAATAAATTGGGTTATGTTATGTTGAAGGCATGACGGTGATACAGCCATTCTATAGCAGACTAACTCTTGGCTTTCCAAGGGACTGGAAAAGTGAGACCGTTTAGTAATGTTAGGTGTTATATTTTGATACTTGACCAACAAAATCTCTTTTAGCTTCCGACATGTCTTTGAAGTAAGTTCTGTTGTGTTTCCTTTAAAAATAAGGAGATTGGGGGGCCCGGAGCGATAGCCCAGCGGGTAGGGCGTTTGCCTTGCACGCAGCCGGCCCATGCCGGCCCGGGTTCAATCCCCAGCATCTCATGTGGTCCCCCAGCACCGCCAGGAGTAACTCTTGAGTGTAGAGCCAGGAGTAACCCCTGAGCATCGCCGGGTGTGACCCAAAAAGCAAAAAAAAAAAAAAAAAAAGGAGATTGGGGCGGCGTGATAGCCCAGCGGGTAGGGCGTTTGCCTTGCATGCGGCCGGCCAGTGCCAGCCTGGGTTCGATCCCCGGCATCCCATATGTTCCCCAGCACCGCCAGGAGTGATTCCTGAGTGCAGAGCCAGGAGAAACCGCCGAGCATTGCCGGGTGTGACCCAAAAAGCTAAAATAAATAAATAAATAAAATAAAAAATAAGGAGATTGGGGCTGAGATTAAGTGACTGAGGAGAGAGAGCTGAGATTTGTTCTCAGGTCAGTCTGACACCAAAAAAAACTTGCCTTTATTTACCCTTCCCTCCCTTTTCTCAGTAGCCTTACAACACCTTTTATGATGGCTGCGGTCAACCCAAATTTCAATGATGTGTTCTAGTTCCTAGTTTCTAAAACTATGGGTTGGGGGATGGGTCACATAACTGAATGTGAGGTTATGAAAAATTCTGTGACATTTTTGTTTAAAATGATTTTCTTTGTGATTTAATTATCAGTAAATATTTGATGTGTACTTATTTTACATACCTCTAGACTTGGGGGCCATTTCTCCAGCAGATAGGTGTTGTGAGTGAGAAAAGCTTAAAATACCCTGTGCCAGTCCTTGAATCTTTCAGTCACACGTAGTAGCAGTGAAAAGGCTAGGATCCCATCTGGCCAATTCTTCATTATGGTGTTACTAGCAATTCGATTTCAGGAGAAATGCAAGATTTCCCCAAAGCCTGAGCATTCAGCTTGTGAGGATTCTGTTCATGTGAATTTATACTTTGTTCTCCCTTTCTTCTACACTTTTATGGTCTCTGCAACTACAATCCACCTTCTTTTCCTAGTCACCTCTTTCCTTTGGAGGCAATTTATTTATGTAGCAGTTAAAATCTAGTTTAAGGTGGCTGTAGTGATAACACAGAGGCAGGGTACTTGCCTTGCATACTTACTTTGCATGTGGCCTACTGGGGTTTGATTCCCAGCATCCGATATGGTTCCCTGAGCACTGCCAGGAGTAATTCCTGAGTGTAGAGCCAAGAGTCATTCCTGAGTACCACCTCCCGACCTAAAAATCTAGTTTTTGTAATTGCTGTGTCTCCCAGGGATCAAACCCAGGGCCTTACACATGCAAAGCTTTCTTTGCTATCAATGAGCCATGTACTTTGGTCCCATAATGTAGACTAGATTTTGGTGTTTTTATTTGTTTTGTGTGGGTGTGTGTGTGTGTGTGTGTGTGTGTGTGTGTGTGTGTGTGTGTGTGTGTGTGTGTGTGTGTGTAATTTCCTCAGCAGTGTCAAAGGCATCTGAGACCTGCCCTGGTGAGATTCAACCAAAGGGGCCAGACAGGTCAAGGCATGCCTGGCACTGTGGCATTGCTCACACTTCTTGAGGGACCACCAGGTCCACACTACCAGGTAGTGCTCTGGCGTCAGGGAGAGCTTGGGGGTCGAATGCATGGTCTTGGGTAGGCAATGCCTGTGCCCTGCCCATAGCTATCTCCACAGACTCCAAGATCTACTTGTTATTTATTTTTTTTCCTCAGCACTGCAAAACAACTCCAAACTCTCAGAGGCTTAAGACAATGGAAAATTTCTGTCTTAAAATAGTACAGATTTCTCCACCACCCCCCGCGTGCATATCACCAGAAGCCTCGTCTCTGGGTCGTTCTGGATCCCAGGCCAACAAGGCAGCCCCTTCTGCCTTCATGACTGGGGCACTCAGCCTGTGGGAAAGGAGAAATTCAAGTATCCCTCGATTGCATGTAAATGTCCTGACACTTCTCCTAACTCCTTGGCCAGATTTCTGTTAAATGGTGCCACCCAAGCCCCAGGGAACTGGGCAGCCTGACCCTGTCCCAGGCCTTGAAGGAGGAGCTCCATGCAGTGGCTGCCACAGGCCACATGGAGCTTGTATCCCTCTTTGTTTCTTCTGCAGCTTGACTAATTAGAACTCAGGTAAGCTGCAAGGGAGCTACAAAGCCTCTTTAATTCCTTCCTTCTGTCCCCTTGTTTTCCAAAGCTTCCTCAGCTACTACAGAATCATTCATTGCTCTCCTTCCTTTGTGTGGGCTGTGTGTGAGCCACAGGAAAGGTCTTCACTCAACAAATATTTAATGAACTACCATTGCCTTGTGCCAGGCATGAGGCAAAGATCCTGGGGAAAATGGAAAAGAAAAAGCACCGGTCTTGGGCCAGGGAGCTCATACAGAGGTTAAGGTACTTGCCTTTGCGTGGGGTCTACCACACATTTGATCCTCAGCACTGCATAGCCTCTCCTGAGCCCTTCAGGAGTGATCCCTGAGCACAGCTGGGTGTGGCCCACCCCCAAAAATGAAAAAACAAAACCACTGCCTGCATTTTCAAAGGGATGCCGGAGGGGAGGGGGGAGACAGTCCTGCTTGCCATTATTGTGCATGAGATCATGGCTCTAAGGGAGGCCAAAGAGGGTGAAGCAGGAGAGAAGCTGCCTGCCTTTGTAGGAAGCCATCAGACAGAAGGTGGCTTTTGACTGGAACTGAAGGGGGGTGGCCTGACTAGGCGCCAGGTGAAGGACACACCCAAGATGCAGGTTCTGCTGCTGTGGTGAAGCTTCATGGGTGAAAGCAAGAACTGTAGAGGATTTCTGAGTGGGAGAAGGAGCATTGGTTTGGTGGCAGTAAGCAGGCTGGTCTAGAGGGGGCTTGGCTTATTCCAGGCATTGTGCTTGTAGGGAATCATGAAGCCATGCTTGGGATGTGCGAACTTGGGTAGATCTAAAATGACAGTTTTCGGACACATTGGTGTTGGGAAATGTGCACTGGTGGAGGGATGTGTGTTGGAACACTGCATGACTGCAGCCTAATCATGAACAGCTTTATAATAGTCTATTGCATGTTGAGTCAATAAAAAAAAGTAATACAAATAAATAAAATGACAGTTTTGCCACTGCGCTTTGAACTGAAATCTAGCATTTCCTTCAATAATATGAGTTCAAGCAACAGCTCAAAGTTGAATTAAGCAAAAGTTTATTATTGATTGAAAACAGGTATTTTGATATATCCCAGTATATCAAATATATCACAGCTATATTAGATATTTCAAAATACCCTTATATACTTCAAACCAAAATTACTGTCATCATTATGCAAGTTACATTGTGCCATTTAATGAATTGGTTAAGAAATACAGATATTACCATATATAAGCTTGAAAATAATTTCATATGTGTACTTTCAATAGAATTAATCATTTATAATCCTTAGATTTAATTATATCATTGTTAATTTTGTTTTGGGTCACTCTGGTGCTCAGGGGCTCTGTGTGCTAAGATGATTCTTTTTTTTTAAATTTTTTTTTATTTTTAAAATTACAAAGATATACAATTAAAAAATTCATATTTGGGTTTTGGTCAAACAGTGTTGCAGCACCCATCCCGCCACCAGTGCCCATCTCCCACCACCAACATCCCCGGTTCCCTCCCCCTCCCCAGCCCTGCTCCATGGCAGGCTCTTGATTTCTTTCCACTTCTCTCTCTTTCTCCTTTCCTTCCCCTCCAGACTATGAATTACAGAACATACATTAAAGGGTTGTCATGTGTATCTTTTTGCCTCCATTTAATGCTCAGTTCTAGGTTGGCATCAGTACCCTCAACAATTGTCAGCACACTGTTCCATTTCTGTCTTACCTAGCCTCTGAATCCCACACGTTTGTGATAATTTCCACCCTTGACAGGACCTCCTGATATATGTTTCACTTGATCTTGGATATTGGTATCATAATATGTACCTATATATTTATGTTATGCAGATAAATGCAGTCATTCTGTATCTGTCTCTCTCCTTCTGGCTAATTTCGCTCAACATAATCTTCTCCATGTCCATCCATTTATAGGCAAATTTTATAACTTCATTTTTCCTAACAGCTGCATAGTATTCCATTGTGTAGATGTACCAAAGCTTTTTATCCAGTCATCGATTTTTCGGGCACTCTGGTTGCTTCCAGATTCTGGCTATTGTGAATAATGCTGCTATGAACATAAAAGTAGGGATGGTGTTTCCGCTGCGTATTTTTGGTTTCCCAGAGTAGATTCCCAGGAGTGGTATGGCTGGGTCAAATGGGAGTTCAATTTCTAGTCTTTGGAGGAAAGTCCATATTGTTTTCCAGAAAGGCTGTACCAGCCGGCATTCCCACCAACAATGGATGAGTGTCCCCTTTTCCCCCCACACCCACGCCAGCACTTGTTGTTCTTGTTCTTTTGAATGTGTGCCAGTCTCTGTGGTGTAAAGTGGTATCTCATTGTTGTTTTGATTTGCATCTCTCTGATGATTAGTGATGATGAGCATTTTTTCATATGTTTTTTTTGCCATTCGAATTTCTTCCTTGCTGAAGTTTCTGTTCATTTCTTCTCCCCATTTTTTGATGGGGTTGTTTGTTTTCTTCTTGTAAAAGTTCTACCAGTGCCTGATATATCCTGGATATTAACCCCTTATCGGATGTGTATTGGGTGAATATTCTTTCCCATTCTGTGGACTGCTTTTGTAGCTAAGATGATTCTTGGCAGAGAAAATTGGGCTTAGTCACGTGGATTGCAAGTAGCTCAATCCCTCTAATATCTCACTGGTCCCTAATTTTATTGTTTAAGCACATTATTATAAGAAAGAATCTTGTCTTTTCTGGATTCAAAGTTGCCAAGAGAGGTCAGAGATCATAGCTGACAGCACATAGCTTACTCTTATCTGAGGAAACTGATTAGGAAGTGATCATAAAGACCAAGGGGAAGAGCGTTAAGGAGGAAAAAATTTATTTGCTCTTTGGGGTCACACCTGACGATGTTGGGGGTTACTCCTGGCTCTGCACTCAGAACTTACTCTCGGCAGTGCTTGGGGGGACCACATGGGATGCTGGGGAACAAACCTGGGTGGGCTGTGTGCAAGGCAAATGCCCTATCTACCTGCTGCACTATCGATAGCTCATAACTGGTGTGCTCAGGGCTTACTCCTGGCTCTGAGCTCAAGGGTCCCTTGTGGCACCATATAGGGTGACATGGCTCAAGCTTGGGTTGACTGCATGCAAGACAAGTGCTCCTCTCTTTGTGCTATCACGCCAGCCCTTTTCACCATGTTGTTCATTGCATTGTGAAGTCGTAACTCAGTCTTTGATAGACTGGTTGGAAAACCCTTGCTGTGCTCCTTGTGGAGGAAGAATTTGTGGGAGATCCTAGAGACCCAGTGAATTTAATAAATCTGGGATATCTTCCCCATCATGTTTCCAGAGCTGAATTCTTCCACTTTCTTCAGCTCTTTCTCCCTTCTTGTTGTTGTTTCTATTTAATGAAAACTTCAATCACAGTCATTTGTGTAGTTAAAAAAAGATCAACTAGTGGGAGCACGGGTGGGGTAAGAAAGAGGTGAATTAGAAGTCACCTAAGGACTTTGGATATGGTGAAGAGCAGTAAATGTATACCAAAACCATAAGCATTAACACTATTGTGACTATGTAACCTATCACTATCACTATCACCATCTTCCCATTCCTCATCGATTTGCTCGAGCGGGCACCAGTAACATCTCCATATGACCTGTCTCATGCTAGTAGAGCACAAGGGCATCTGCTTGCTCCAGGAACATAAAGAGCCTCAAACCATTATATTAGGTCATGGGAATGACCTAATATAATTGTTACTGGTATTTGGCATATCAAATACGACACGGGTAGCTTGCCAGGCTTGCTGTGCGGGTGGCATACTCTTGTAGTCACCTCTAAATACAGCATTTATTGATGAACTGCGTGGCCGCAAGCGACCGTGCAAGCTGGGCTGTGATAGGCTCATCTGCTGGGTGGAGTTCTGATGAGAGGGAAGTCTGGATGTGGAAAATGGCAGCCCTCATGGAGTGTGTGTGTGTAGGGGGTGTCTGGCTTGTTGTGAGGCTCTGCTGGGGTGGCGGGCCAGGGCTAGAACCCGCCATCCCTCTCGGGCGCCTCGTGAGCGGCTGGGCACAGGGAGAGCAAGGGAGCAGCTCTGCCCCATGTCTGTGAATCTCTGGATCAGCATACCTGGGCCAGATTGATAAAGATAATTTTTAGAGTTTATGTAACCTAAACTCTAATAATTATGCAAAATGCAAAAATAAAAAAAATTAGAAGTAATCGTACCAGAAAACAATGTTTGGATAATTAAAAAAAAAGTAGAAGTGTATGGAAAAACCAGCCATTCCTTGCTACCTGCCTTGGTCCCTGCCATTCCTATACTTTTCCGTCTTTACAGTGTTCTCTGACTATACCGCAAATCCTGTCCAGGAAGAGCCTTGCTGACCCCTCTATATTTTTCGTGGTAGGTGTTGAATAAATGACAGATAGATCCCAAAGGGACTTTCTCTTTCAAGTTCATGAAGCATAGTAATTATACCTTCTGTGAAGGGGATGTGTTTTCCCCCTAAATTCCCATGTTTTCTATTGTCTTCAAAGTAACACAAAATATGCAAACAAAAATTACACTTGTGGGGGCCGAGCAATAGCCCAGCGGGTAAGGCATTTGCCTTGCACATGGCGGCCTATGCCGGCCTGGGTTCGATCCCGGCATCCCATATGGTCCCCTGAGCAACGCCAGGAGTAATTCCTGAGTGCAGAGCCAGGAGTAACCCCTGAGCATCGCCGGGTGTGACCCAAAAAAAAGCAAAAAAAAAATTACACTTGTGTTTGCGAAGAGAGAGACGGCAGTTTGAATAATATTATGCAATAGGGTTATGAAGATAGATTTGAAGTATAAAAAATTGACAAGATGGATTTGAGTTTTATACCCACTTTTCTTTTCCTGGTGGTTCTCAGTTTCTGTGCTGTGGCTCAGGATTTTCTTTTTCTTTTGGTGTTTTTTGGGCCATACCTGGTGTGCTCAGGGCTTACTCCCTGGCTCTGAGCTCAAGGGTCCCTTGTGGCACTGCTCAAGCTTGGGTTGACTGCATAAGACAAGTGCTCTTCCCTTTGTGCTAGCACACCAGCCCTTTTCACCATGTTGTTCATTGCATTGTGAAGTCGTAACCCAGTCTTTGATAGACTGTTGGAAAACCCTTGCTGTGCTCCTTGTGAGGTCCAAGAATGTATAGTTTTATGGTCTGATGTGTTTTTGATAATGTTGCCAGATAAAAATTGACATCTGGCACTATTTCTTGGAAAACATTTAGATTTTTCCAGGTTGACTTGTGGGAACATAGTGTTATTTGAATTTCAGAGGAGAACTATTTTTCAAGTGACAGAATAAATAACAACTCTAGTTTTGAGGACTGTTAGCAGCATCTTTCAGTAGTGCCGCAGTGGCTGAAGTATTGGATTGTTAATATGGATCTATGAAAAAATGAAGAATTGGAATTTTTTTAATTACCAATGATGAAATCCAGTTCCAGTAACTGACACAAGAGTCTCCACTGAATTTTTAGAAAAAAGGCATCTTTCTCTTTTATTCACTCCGTATATCAGAGATTACTTTGGGGTTAATCTTGAGAACTTATAGCTGTTTGCAGTTCTTGCTGTCTTTTGTTTTTGTGTTTTTAGAGGGAGAGAAGCATTTGGGGGAAATGGGCTATGGAAAAGTAAACTACAATTCACGAAAAAGAGATCTCCTTTCTTAATTTAAGTCAGAAGTACCAAAAGAGCAAGCCACGGCTGCTTACTTGAGAGTTATTACCTGGTAATACAATGAGTTAACTTTTCTTTAAAAGCCTGGTGTCCTCTCTTCACACTAACTGGCTGAGTAACCGCGTTCTTTCTTTCTGCAGTGAAGCCTCAGAATATACTTGGAACAAAACGACTATATTAAAAAATGCTTTATTGAAATATAATTTATCACGGAAGACTATTTAGTTAAGCAGCAGAGGAATATTTAGTTAAGCTCCAGAACTGCCAACTCAACCCTTTGGAAAGACTTTTAACGAGCAGGTTAATGAAAGGCCAGAGAGATCACTTTTACGGTTAATAATAAAGGTTAAAGCCAAGTCTCAGCACAGAGGCGCTGACTTTGATTTACATCTCCTGACCAGAGAAGGGACTAGCCCACTCGATGTTTCTAGGAACTAGTTAAGGGAGAATGGGGAGAATCGGGGGTGAGGGAGAAAGTGTGGGTCTGTCTGCGGTGGAAAGAGTCTCACTTAAAAATGGACTTTTCTCACTGGAGAGTTTTCGGACGGAGTTCCTCTAGGATATACACTGCACGCAGACTGTGGACGGGGAAGGCTGCTGCTGGTGTGTGCCAGGGCAGAAAAAGTTCCTCGTGTGTTCGCCTGCAGAGACCAGATTCCCCGCTGGGCAGCTCTGCCCCCGAGGGGGGGCCCCCTGGGTGCGTCCACAATGCAGCGATGCCCATGCACTTAACACTAGATACCATCTGGAGGAGTGTGGCATGGTGAGCAAGCCGCCGCGGCGCTGCGTCTAGCGGGTTAACATCTGTTTATATAACCTTATTTAGCCCATACAAATGAGAGAGTGGCCTAGCAAAGTAGTTTCCATGGACTATCTCTGAAAAAAATCATCCGTTCTGATTTTTATTTTTACTGTTGGCTATCCCCATACCTCCCACCAACTCTCCCTCCACCTACAATTATTGTTAAAGTAATAAAGTGGCTATTACTGATTCACTTAGAAGTCAAATCAGAGTCAGAAGACTGTGAAGCAGAAGCTAAAATTGCCGACGTTCTCCTCTCTTTTCACTCTCCAGAGAGAACTCTTAAACTTTGTTCCCAGGAAGTTTTCATTGTGAGATGAGCATATATTTACGCTGTCTTTTAAAAAGCTCCCGCAAGTCTGACTGCGCCGCGTACCCTGCTCTACAATTTGCTTTTGAAGTTTAATATGTGAGGTCTGTGTAGAGCTTGAGATCTCTTTATGGTCACCAAAAAGCTCAGTGCGTTCTTGACAGCATCCACACATTGTTCCTGGCGTGCTCACCAGCGCTGAGCTCCCTCATTCGCGTCCGGATGCACGTTGGGGTTGTTTCCGGTTTTCTGCTGCTACAATGGTGCGATCAAAACATCTGTGCTAATAGTTCTGTGTGCTTGAGGGTATTTGTGTGTCGAGTGTGTCTCAGCACTGGAATGTTACAAGGGATGTGTGCATTAACGTTGGGTCCTTTTCTTCTTGCATGGCATCTTGAGAACTTTGTTTCAGTTGTGAGCTCTCGTTTTATAACACAATGTAAATTTTACATCTTCCCACCTTATACGTGCATATAAGCTCTTCCAACGTTTACATTTTAATTGTTATTTAAAAATCAGATTCCTATGAAATTCCTAAGATGATTATTCCAATTAATGTTTTAGTAATTCAAAGGTTACTATTGTCTTTATGTCATAAATGCAATTTAGCCCTTTCCTTAAGATAGCACTAATTTTTATATAGCATATTTAGGAATGAAGATCAAATAAGTCTGTCCGTTTGCTAATTAAGTGAGCTGGAGGTTAAGTGGCCATTCCAGAAACGATGTCTCTGGAGTGATCTGCCCTTGGCATTCAGACCTGGCGAGGGGCCTGGAGCAGCTCAGAAGGGCACGGCTAGAGACATCCAAAGCTCTGGGGCGGGCACAGGGCTTTATGCTTTGACTGGCTCTAGCTAAAACAACTAACTGCTTTTAGAAATCCTAGGAAAGAATTGGAAAAACAGCTTTTTTTTTTTCTTTTTTGGGTCACACCCGGTGATGCTCAGGGATTACTCCTGGCTCTGCACTCAGGAGTTACTCCTGACAGTGCTCGGGGACCATGTAGTATGCCAGGAATCGTACCTGGGACGGTTGCATGCAAGGCAAATGCCCTACCCACTGGACTATTGCTCCGCCCCGGAAAACATCTTTTCATCTTTTCTAATATCCTCTTCAATTAGATCAGCTTAAGAGATGGAGACGAAGGATAGTAATGGCAGAAAGTTTTCCCTCTGACAACTTTCTTCACTACCAGTCTCTTGCCTTTTTCTCTTTTTTTTTTTTTTTTTTGCATTTCTTTTCCACCAACTATAATTCAGCCTTTACCTCCACTCATGATGGGAGGTGAAGGAATGTGAGGGGCTGCAATTCTAGGGACAGCAAAATTGATTTTCTGTAGCTCAAAGATAGTTCTGGAGAGTGAATGAACTTTGTCTGTGCTTATTATCAGAGTGATGTGATTCTGGATCTAGATTCTGATCCACCAGGGATCTGTCTGCGGAGCCTAAAGCATTTTACCTATACAGAAGCCCTTCATTTCTTTTCATTGAAGTGGCTGGCTGGCTTGCTTGCTTGCTTGCTTTCCTTCCTTTCTTCTCTGCTTTCCTTCCTTTTTTCCTTCCTTTCTTCTCTGCTTTCCTTCCTTTTTTTCTTCCTTTCTTTTCTGCCTGCCTGCCTGCCTGCCTTCCTTCTTCCTTTTTAGCTAACTAAATACAAATGAAGCCAGATATCAAGATAGAAATCAGACTTTTTAAAAAACCCCAACCTTGCATTTCAGGTTGCAATTTAGTTGCTTTAAAAGTGAACATAGTTGTAATCTGAAATATTTTTTTTTAAATTGTAGCCAATCTGTTGGGGATTGCAGAACTTGGATAGAATTTTCGCCTATAAAATTACCTGCTTGTCTGAAAAACAACCCTTTCAAACCCCCAGCTCTGTCACCCGTGAAACTCATCATTAAAGACACAGTCACATCAGGCTAGAATCTAGGTGTCAGCCAAAATGAAAAGGAAAAAAAAAAAAAAAAAGAAAAAGGAAAGAAACTACGCTAGATTTTCCATTTAAGTTCTGAATCTCTAGTGGCTTTTTAAAGCTACCCTGTTATCATACAGAGACTTCTGCTTTAAAATAAAAGAAGCAAGCAGGAGACATGGAAAGGCTGTCTAATCAGAACTCCTCAATCTTGGTTTCCCAGAATCACATCAGAGGCCAGCGGGACGAGGGTGAAATAAATGTGTTGTTCCCTGTTGTCCTGAAATAGAATGTTCTTCTTCACAACTGACAGGAAGCACCTGGGGGATTATTTGCTTTAGAGATTTGGAAAGAAATTGTTTTAGAAAATAGGATGAAAAAAAAAAAAAAGTGGTTTCTAAGTTCAGGGGCTTTTATATATATATATTTATAATCTGAAAGACAATTTCATAATTCTGAAGCTAGTAAACCTAAGTAAACAATGCATTTAAATTGAAGAGAAAAAGCACACCAGGAAAGTTGAGATAGAAAATTTTAGCTGAACTCTAATTTTGACTAAAATTGACCTTCAATATTATCGTACTTTCATTTTCACAACTCTTTATATTCTGTTATAAAAAGCTTAAAAAGTGAAACAAATATGTTTCTTTAACTATTATTATCTCTACTGCCTTCTAACTTTCTAATTCTGTTAAGACTTTAAAATATATTTTTAGTTTAAATCTCAATAATTTACTAATGGAAAGTTGCTAGACTTTTTCCATTTTTAGTTTCCATAAGAAGAAATAATTTGATTGCTTTTTACTCTTATTCTTTTGAGGACTTAATTCTTTTTTCCTTCCTTAATTAATGTGAAGTCAATTTATTACTGAGAATTCTGTTGTTGGCTGCTGACAATATGAGCACATATTTACCCACGTTACTAGAAAGAATGTTATATAAGGAAGTTAGCAGAGTGTTCACCAACACTGGAATTTAAAAGGGGAAAATCTGTACTTGTAGGTCCTTGATCTTTGTGTTTTAAATAACAGTTTAGATGAGCTTCCTCATTCTATTCTTAGTGCTTTAAGCAACATTTTTGACATTATGCATTCATATATTAAATTGAATAATCCAACCAGAAACACGGAGTGGTGGTTCTTTTTGTCAGTAATACTTTAAAAAAGTAGGGCTTTGTTGAGAGTTCTTTTATTACCTCAATTTCATCCCTTTTGCAATACATGATAGGTAATACACTTAGATTTACTAGTGTACTTATAATCTTGTCAAAAACGATGCAAGCCTTTTTCATCACAAGTATCACTGATTTAAAAGCGTGTGTCAGGGGGTGTGCATAGTAATGCTTTTGGAATCTTACTCATTGCTAAAAATAAAGGACCAAAAGGACTTTCTTTTGGTCTTTTTACACTAGATACACGTTTGACTGATTATAAACCAAAACTTGAAGTTCAAGTTGACATTAGTTCTAAAATACTTTATTTTGCATATTTTTAATTGTTTTTTAAAAGTGAATTGCATTTTAATGGCTTCTCCTTTTTGCAACCTGATTTATTTCCACAGACTAGTTGTAAGCTCTACCATTACAAGCTCAGATGGAAGATCAAATCTTCCTGTCACATTCTTACTCTGATTTCAGAACGGGGAGGCGAGTTTGTTGTTAACTCGAATGGACCTTTTGAAAATAAGTCGAGTTCCTAATTTCTTGCACGTGTGAGCACTCCTGGACCTGGAATGTTTTCTTCAGCCAGTTGAAAGTGGGGACTGGCCCTTCTTGCTCAGATTAAATCTTATTTCAGGAGTTTTAAATTCAATTAGTTCATAACTAAAAGATGTCCCCTTCTCTTTCTTTTTTAAGTAACTACAGCCTGCGCTCTTGCTGAATCATCTCTGAGAACTTTAAGCTTATAGCAATGTTAGGTTTTTTCTTTTTCTGGTTAGTAGAGGCCATATTCTCTTTTTTTGGATGGGGACTATTGAATTTGTGATTATATCTTATTGGAACTTTCAAGGTTATCCAAATAAAATGATCCATTTTCTTTCCGTCTCTCTTTCTGGTGAGAGTCTGGTTTTCCCAGCTGCATTCTCCAAGGAGAGGGCGTTGGCAATTGTGGTAATTTTATTAAGTTTGCTCACCCCTTGCTGTACTTATCCGCAATTTTTTATTTCTCAGTAAGAACCATTCTCCCAGATTACATGACCAGCTCATGCTGTGTGTAGGGGCTTCCTTTGACTGCAGAATTCTTACTTGGATTTATTTTTATAATTAATAGGCTATGATTCTTTGTTTTCAGTTAAGTTTGATTTGGGGTCACACCCAGCAGTACTCTGGGGCTAGTTCCAGCATGCTAGTAGTGCTCAGAGCACACAGTGCTAGGACTAGAATCTGTGTCTCTTGCCTGCAAAGCATGTGCCCCTGTCGTCTGAGCACTCAATTCTTCACTTTTAGTAGCCCTCTTACTCGGTGCGAGGTTTCATGCAAGCACTTTTCATGCATTATTGATTGATTGATTCACCAGGAGATACACAGTCTCAAGGTTGCTCATGACTGGGTTTCAGTCACATAATGTTCCCATACCCATCTCTTCACCAATGTATATTTCCCACCACCAATGTCCCCAGAGGCCCTCTCGTCACCTTCCCCTCCTCACCCTGCCTCCACCCCTCTACCTCAGCTTGCCTCTATGGCAGGCACTTTTCTATTTTTCTTCTCTCTCTCTCCCTCTCTCTCTCTCTCTCTCTCTCTCTCTCTCTCTCCTCTTGGGAATTATGGTTTGCAGTTTGAGAAGTTATCATGTGTTTTTTTTATTTTGCATGTATTTCATGTAGTATTTGATTTAAACACCAGGCAGCACGTGCTATCACATTATCCCCATTTTGCAGATGAGGAAATAGAAACTCAAAGAAAGTTGAAGTGAGAAGGTCTTCCCTGAATCAAGTGGCTGAGCTGGAATTTGAAGACAGGTTATCTGAGTTCATGACTGTTATCCAGGATCTTCATTCATGATGTGTGGCCCAAGTCAGTCACATTGTGAAGTCACCACATAACAGCACCCTGAGAAAGCACCCCTAAAGGATCTGGAGGGGGATGGTTTGGGGCAACACCCAATGGTTCTGAGGGCTTCCTTCCTCTGAGCTCAGGGATCATTTCTGGTCATAGTTTTTTTTTTTTTTTTGCCTTTTTGGGTCACACCCGGCAATGCTCAGGGGTTACTCCTGGCTCTGCACTCAGGAATTACTCCTGGCGGTGCTCAGGGGACCATGTGGGATGCTGGGATCAAACCTGGGTTGGCCTCATGCAAGGCAAATGCCCTACCCACTGGACTATCGCTCTGGCCCCCATTCTTGGCCATGTTTGAGGGAACTTATGTGGTGCCAAATCTAATTTGGACCAGCTGCACGTAAGGCAGGTGCCTTACCCACTCTACGATTTTCCCACTTCCCATTAAGATTTAGAGCTACGTGTTTCTTGACTTGATTGTTCAAAGAAAACTCCCATCCTGCCCCACATAACAATGATTGCAAATGGCTCTGTTTGGGGGTGGGGAATGTTCACTTGTTTCTTCTGTCAAAAATTATACTATTTTTTAGGTGGGATTTTAATTTTAAAATATTTTAATTGGAAAGTAATTGTAGAATCACAATAATTTTCTTTTTTTGTTGTTTAGGGGCCACCTTGGTCAGTGGTCAGCGCATATTCCTGGTTCTGTGCGGATGGGACCATATGTGGTGCCAGGGATAGCACCAGGGTCTTCCGCAAGGCACTGCAAAACCAGTGCCTTGACTCTTGAACTATCTCTTTGGCCTTTCAAGGAACTTTCCAAGATGGGACAGAGAGGGACAGGGAAAACCTTTAGATCTTCCACCCAGTTCCTCCAGGGTTCATGTCCGTGTAGCTCATACGTGAGCAGAATCATGAAGCTGACCTTGGCCGGAAGTGTGTCTAGTTTGGTGCCATTGTCTCACCTGTCAGTGTAACGACGAGTAAATATATGAGGCAGAGTCCACCACCATTGCCATTAGGGCTCACCTACACTGGTCCCAACCCCCAGTTACTAATTCCTGGCAGCTGCTAGTTTATTCTCTGTCTTGCCATTTCCTAGCTTTCTCTTCCTTTCTTACAACAACACTGCTTTTATTATTAAATCTCTCACTCAGAAAAGTTCAGAAAATTCTGTAAAGCTACATCTATGTAACTACCACTCAAGACTTAGAAAAGAACCAAATAGAACAAATCCTGAATTTTTTGCCTCATTTGAAAAGAAGTCACAGATTTAAGACCTCCTTGTTCTACTCTTTGATCCTACCTACCTTCTAAGATAAATCACCCCCAGGTTATGGGGGTAGAAAATGTTTAGTATAGAGTGTACACTTATAGGAGCTGGACATATATATGCTTCCTATATATATTTATGTATATGTATATATGCTTCCTACTCATTAAAATTTTTTTTCCCTATAAGCAGAGATTCTTATAAGCATTAAGTGCCTATAAAAATTTCACAACATTTTCTTTCTCGGTTTGTTTGTTTCATTTTTGTTTCTTGCATGAGGGAATCAAACTTAGGGCCTCACACATGTGAGTTAGGTGCCCTACCGCTGAGCCACTCCCCTGCCCAATAGCATATTATTTATTTTATTTTATTGAGTCACTGTGCCATGCAGTTAGAAGGCTATTTGTGATCAGGTTTCAGTCTACAAAAAGTTCCAGCAGCCATCTCTCCTCCAGTGCACATTTCCCACTACCAGTGTGACCGCTTTACGCTCCCCCCCCCCCCCCCCCCATGCAATAGTATAGTTTTGATTGCTTTAAAAATGTTTATGAGGGGCTGGAGTGGCAGTACTGAAAGTAGGGTATTTGCCTTACATGCTGCCAACCCAGGTTCGATACCTGGCATCCCACATGGTCCCCTGAGTCCTCCAGGAGTGATCTCTAAGCACAGAGCGAGGAGTAATCTTTGAGCACAGGTGGGTATGGCCCTCTCCAAAAATGTGTATGAGGACCAGGAATGTAGCCTAGAGGTAGATCACTTGCATGTGTGAGGCCCCAGGTTTAGTCAATCTCGAGGCACTATTTTGTTTTATTTTAAATAAATGTCTGTAAAAATGTTTATGAATAAATCAACACATATTGTTGTGTACCTGCTATTGCAGATCACTGCTCTAGTTCCTGAGAATACAGGCAAAACCACATGCTCAATAAATAAAGGCAGGAAACAAGAGAATATGGGTATTGGATTTTGTAAAAAGGCAACAGGATTTCAAGGGTTCCTTTGAATTGGCAGAGAAGACGGGGTGAAATTTGCTAGAACACCAGGGGAAAAGACAGGTAAGGATGTTTGCCTTTAAAATATCACCCCTACTGATAGAAGAAACAAGCCAACACAAGGCACCACAGGAAGTGCTGTTGGCCTCATCTAGTAAGGTCTTTGCCATGAGCATGGAAAAACTAGATGGCCCCAAGGCTGAGCAGTGTAAACAGCAGGGAGCATGAAGGGGTGGAGGCAGGGAGGGCACTGGAAAAAGGGGAGGAAAATTGAGAAGGCCAAGGAGATCTTGGTCTGGAGTTTGCTGTTACTGTGCTGGCCTTGGAGAGTGCCTGAAAGGCCAAAGCAGGATGTGCAATAGTGGAGGGGATATAAGGAAGGGCGACTGGAAGCAATTAGGCTGTATTTTCCTGGGAGAGATCACCCAGGAAGTGAAGATGGCTCCTAGCACATGGAAAGTCTTGGTGGCCTCTGAGCTTTCTGCTATTTGCCTCTCAGGTTCAGCATTGTGGCTCAAGATTTTAGATAGTTAATTCATTTAAGATCATTGCTAAGTTGACTTTTTATTTTTTTTATTTATTTATTTATTTATTTATTTATTTATTTATTTATTTATTTATTTGCTTTTTTGGGTCACACCCGGCAATGCTCAGGGGTTCCTCCTGGCTCTGCACTCAGGAATTACTCTTGGTGGTGCTCGGGGGACCATATGGGATGCCGGGATCGAACCCGGGCCGGCACGGGCTGGCACAGGCCGGCAGCGTGCAAGGCAAACGCCCTACCCGCTGGGCTATCGCTCCGGCCCCTAAGTTGACTTTTTTAAAATTCGTTTTCTTTCCTTTGGATTTTGGGCACGTGGTGGTGTTCAGGGCTTCTCGTAGCTCTCGTAGCTCTGCACAGCTCTGCTGTGCTCAGAGTGTCGGGTGCAGGGGGATTGAAGCTCCGTGGGAGCATTCAAGGGAAGGGTTACCCTAGTCTTCTACTTTTCATTCATGTTTTGATCTATTTCTCCATTGTCTATTTCTGCCTAGAGCATCATTTTAGTGGATTCCAGTATCTAGGATATTGGACTTGCTCTGGGCTAAGCACTATCACCGTGGAGGTCTTTTAGGTGTGATCATTGTCAACTTTGTTAGTTTCAACTTGTTCTCTAAAGAGGTTACACTGATTTAACTGTGTGTGTGACCATTTCCTGGAATCTGACATTGGTGGTGGAAAATTACACTGATAAGGGGTGGGTATTGGAACAGAAACAACTTTGTAACTGTGAATGTCACAATGATTAAAAAAAAAGTTTCCCCGAATCCTAAACATTTCTGCTTGCTGTATCACTTGTCACTTGTCTACCTGTTGATCATAGATTTGCTCGAGCGGGCACCAGTAGCATCTCCATATGTCCTGTCATATGCTAGTGTAACCCAAGGGCGTCTGCTCACTCCAGGAACATAAAGAGATTCAAACCATTCCATCAAGTCATGGAAATGAGGTATATAATTGTTACTGGTATTTGGCATATCAAATATGACACGGGTAGCTTGCCAGGCTTTGCTGTACAGGTGGGATACTCTTGTAGTCACATATAATCTCGAGCGTTATTTTTTCATCTGCTGCTTCAGGTCAGGACAGGACTATGTAGATGTTACTGGTACCCGCCGAAGCAAATTGATGAACAACGGGAAGACAGTGATACAGTGATTTTTTCATCTAGCCCAGCATTTCATTTATTTATTTATTTATTTATTTATTTATTTATTTATTTATTTATTTATTCATTTATTTGCTTTTGGGTCACACCCGGCAATGCTCAGGGGTTTCTCCCGGCTCTGTACTCAGGAACCACTCCCGGCGGTGCTTGGGGGACCATATGGGATGCTGGGGATCAAACCTGGGCGGGCATGGGCTGCTCGCATGCAAGGCAAACGCCCCACCCACTTGGCTATCGCTCTGGCCCTATTTTTTTAAATGTTTATTATACCAACATGAGATGCACGATTACAGGGATGTTTACAATTGGGTCTCTGTCATACAATGTTCCAGTACCCAGCCCTCCACCAAAGTCCCACTCCCACCACTAGTGTCCCAACGCTCCCTTCCACCCACCCCCAGCCTGCCCCTACAGCAGGTACCTTGTCTTTTTTTTTCTATCTCTGTTTCTGTCTCTATACTTCTCTCTCTCTCTTTTCTTACACTTTGTGACTTGCCTTACGGTTTATGATGCAAGTATCTATGTGTATATTCAGTAGTGAGTTCTAGTGTGACATTATAGTTCCTCATTCCCCATTAACCTCCCCAGTTTGTTACAACTACAATGATCATTATGGTGTTCAGATGTGAAAGATCCTGGGAAGGACCTGGTCCTAGCCTACTTTGTTTTCTTAGTCTCTTGCACAGCCGTGCACTGTAACAGCTGTGCGGTCTGGTCTGTCCCTTGTCTGGTTCATCTGGTTGTGGAGGCTGCGAGCCTGTAGCCATGCCCACCGGCATGGAGAGAGGGAGGAGCCCAAATCCACGCCTCCAATTCTGGCCAGCACAGTTTCCCCCATATGACTGCTTTACCCTAGGAGCTACGTTGGTCTGGGCCAGGGACCAACTGCTTCCCTCAGAGACTCCATGGGCTGCTCCCTGTGGGCTGGGCAGCGCAGCTGTGCGTCTGGTCTGTCGCTTGTCCAGTTCATCTCTATTGTTACTGTTTTTGGCATATTGAATACACCATGGGTAGCTTGCCAGGCTCTGCCATGGCTCTGGGTTCATCGCAGGGGACCCACTCTTTTCCTGTGTCAGACCAACCACCATCCAGGGCCCACAGGGCAGAGCCCTGGGGGTGTAGACAAGCCTATCTCCTGTCTGCCACCTGCCAATGCAGCTGGGTACCACAGCCATACCTGCAACACCTCGAGGGGCAGGTGGTTCTGCTGTGCTTTTCAAAGCTAGTCTAATGACTATGGAATGGAAGGACACTTAAAATTTGCATTTTCTATATCTGTCCCTTTCCTTCTGGCTAATTTCACTCAACATGATCCTCTCCATGTCCATCCACTTCATTTTTTCCTAACAACTGCATAGTATTCCATTGTGTAGATGTACCACAGTTTCTTTATTCAGTTATCAGTTCTCAGGCACTCTGGTTGTTTCCAGATTTTGGCTATTGTGAATAGTGCTGCTATGAAAATAAAGGTGCAGTTGATGTTTCCGATGTGTGTTTTGGCTTCCCAAGGTATATTCCATATATTCTCAAGATTGGTATGGCTGTGTCAAATGGGAGCTCAATATCTAGTCTTTGGAGGAATGTCCATATTATTTTCCAAAAGGCATATATATATGTGTATATATATGTATATATATATATATACACATACATACATATTATGATACCAATATCAAGGTTAGGCAAACGTGGATTAGGAGGTCTTGTCAAAGGTGGAAATTACACAAATGTGTGGGAGTCAGAGGTTAGGCAAGACAGAGAAGGGAACAGTGTGTTAATAATTGTCGAAAAGTGCTAATACCAACCTAAAACTGAGGATTAAATATAGGCAAAAAGATACAAATAATAACCTCTAAATGTATGTATTGCAATCCACAATGTGTAAAAGAAGGAAGAGAGAAAGAGAGATAAAGAGAAAGAGCTAAAAAACCTGTTATATAGGCTGGCTAGGGAGGGGGGGAAGGAATTGGGGACATTGGTGGTGAGAAATGGGCACTGGTGGAGAGATGGGTGCTGGAACACTGTATGACCATAACCCAAATATGAACATCTTTGTAATTGTATATCTTGTGGTGGTATAATAAAAATATTAAATTTAAAAATTTGCATTTTATAATTTTTTTAATATTGCCCTTTAAGTTTCCTTGGGTTAGAATTGCTTGTTCGTGTCCTATTCCCATTTTCCCATCAGTTTTTTTTTGTTGTTGATTTGTAGAATTTCTTTTTATGTACTGCATAATAACCTTTTGTTAGCATTTACACGTTGAAATATGCATTGAAAGATCTTTTAGGGTTTTGCACATTAAACCATTTTTCTCCAATTTTTAACTTGTCTTTTCACTTTTTGAAATGGTGATTTGCATGACATTTGAACACCTTTAGGTTTACAATCTAATTCTTTATTGTATTTTCTGACGACAGGAAAATTTAAAGTGGGGGACGGAGGCGATAGTACAGCAGGTAGGTTGACCTGGGCTTGATCCTTGGCATCCCGTATGGTCCTCGAGCACCACCAGAAGTAACCCCTGAGCATTGCTGGATATGACCCCCAAAATAAATAAATAAATGAAAAATTTAAAGTGCTATTTTCTTCTTTGATTATAACTGGATCTTAATTTTGTGTTTGAGGTAGACTGGAACTTTTTAAACTTTCCAAATGGAAACCTAACTGATTCAGTGCCATTTATTGACTTTCCTGACTAGTTGTAATATTATCTCTATCATATATCAGTTTTTCCATAACTGATAGGCCTGAGTATGCATTCTTTTCAATTTTTCTGCCATTCTTTTGAAATACTATAGTTTCATAATAAACCATCATAACTGGTGAGGCAAATCTTTGTGTTTCTAAGTTATCTTGAGCAGTTTTTGGTATCAATTTGTAAAATGACAAGATTCAACTTGTAAAATGACATGGGGGAAAATTACGGTTTTCAATTCTAATTGAAATCAGTTTATATAAATTGAAATCAGTTTATAGATTCACGTAGAGAGAATTGCCCTGTTTGCCTTCTCTCTTTCTTTAGGTGAGCATTTATATCTCCTCATTAAATCTTTTATGTGCCTCAATAAAGCTTTACTCTTTCATATTGTGTTTCCTTGACTAAGATTTGTTTCTATGTTCTCCAAATTTTTATTGCCGTTTTAAGTGGAATCTTATTTTTTGTTTTCATATTTGCTGCTCATTATATATTGAGGTAAAGGGCTGCTTTTGATTTTAGAATATTCATTCATAGTCAAAATCTTCTTTGTGGTAATCGTTTGTCTGAAGAGTCACTGGTCCTTCTATAAAAAAAAATGTAGACAGGATTTCTACAAATAATGTTTGGTTTTCAAACTAACCAGCATTGAGATGATTTTATGACATTTTTTCCAAAAGTCTCAGACCCGTGGTTCTATTTAATGCTTTTGTATACACGTGTGGGCAAAAATCAAGCATGAATGTTCATTCTTGGTATACTTTATACTAATCTTGCTTAGTTCCTGCTTCCTCTTGGTCCTTAGGAAATATTTGTCCCTTCCTTCCTTCCTTCCTTCCTTCCTTCCTTCCTTCCTTTCCTTCCTTCCTTCCTTCCTTCCTCCCTCCCTCCCTCCCTCCCTCCCTCCCTCCCTCCCTCCCTCTCTTTCTTTTCTTTCCTTCCTTCCTTCCTTCCTTCCTTCCTTCCTTCCTTCCTTCCTTCCTTCCTTCCTTCCTTCCTTCCTTCCTTCCTTCCTTCCTTCCTTCCTTCCTTCCTTCCTTCCTTCTTTCTTTCTTTCTTTCTTTCTTTCTTTCTTTCTTTCTTTCTTTCTTTCTTTCTTTCTTTCTTTCTTTCTTTCTTTTCTCCTTCCTTCTCCTTCTCCTTCCTTCTCCTTCTCCTTCCTTCTCCTCCCTCCCTCCTTCCTTCTCCTCCTCCCTCCCTCCCTCACTCCCTCCCTCCCTCCTTCCTTCCTTTCTTCCTGCTCCCAAGCAGTAATCAGGATGTTCAAAGGCCTGTCCCAGTGATTCTTAGCCTATTGGGCTGGGGGTTCAGTGCAGGAGCCCAGGAGCCTGTGCTAGGGCAGGGGTTAGGGGTACTTAGGCAGTGCTGGGGATGCTTGGGTGCCTCCAGGGTTGCACATGCTGACAACCGGGTGACAACATCATGCTGGGATCACGTTGAGGTCTTGCATGTACTTTAATCCCTGTACTGTCTCTCTGGCCCTAAAATTTTACCTAAATTTCTATACCAAACAGAAAAACCTGTAATAAAAATGCTTTAAGAGCTTAGACATCACCATTTACTAGAGACAGTGATGCCACATATTACATATTATAAGAACTAGGTCAGAAAGAAATGAGAACAAAAAATATTGTGTCAGTTCTCAGCACTATGGAACATAGCCTACCCTCCCGGCCCCTGCATACTACAGGGGTGGGTGGGGGTGAAACTAATTTCTCTGCCCTCTGGGTATTTCGTCGAGACATCCATCATAATAAAGGATAGGCTAAGGGGAGGAATAACTACTTAAAAATGCAGCCAGGTAATAGATGCCTAAATGTGATCCAAAACTAGAGAGGGGCTAGGAGTGTGGGACTTCAAGTGGGGAAGAAAAAAAAAAGACAATTCACAGAAAGAAGGGAAGAGAATATATATATGTATGTACATATTATGATACCAATATCCAAGGTGAGGGGAAACATGGATCAGGAGTTCTTGTCAAAGGTGGAAATTATCACAAACGTGTGGGAGTCAGGAGGCTAGGTAAGACAGAGAATGGAACAGAATGCTAATAATTGTCGAAAGTGCTGATACCAACCTAGAACTGAGCATTTAATACAGGCAAAAAGATACACATGACAACCTCTCAATGTATGTATTGTAATCCACAATGTGGAAGGGAAGGAAGAGAGAGAGAGAGAGAGAGAGAGAGAGAGAGAGAGAGAGAGAGAGAGAGAGAGAGAAACATAAAGAACCTGCCATAGAGGCAGGCTAGGGGAGGGGGAGGGAATTGGGGACATTGGTGGTGGGAAATGGGCACTGGTGGAGGGATGGGGGGCTGGAACACTGTATGGCTGAATCCCAAATATAAACATATTATGAACATCTTTGTAATTATATATCTCACGGTGGTATAATAAAATATTTAAAAAAAAGAAAGAAGGGAAGAGTAAGTGTTTAGTGAACAAATGTCTGTCTTCCTAGGTGGAGACAAAGGGAGGTTGAAAGGACTTTGAACAAATGAGCTAAAATCTTGTATGAACCTCTGTGATGAACTTTAGGGCTCATGTTCATTGGAGATGTCTGGAAATAGCTTTTCCTGCTTCTAAATTCTTTCCTGCAATTGTGGTGAAGTAAAGAAAAACTCTCTAAGCCTGCTTTCTTTTTTTCTTTTTGCATTCGGGGCTATACTCAGTGGTGCTCAGGGCTTACCCATGGTTCTGTGCTTAGATGGGGGCTTGGCGGGGGCATATGTGGTGGGGATCAAACCCAAGCCAGTGGAATGCAGGGCAAAGCTTTATCTGATGTACTATTGTACTGACTCTCTTGCCTTTGTTTATATTTTAGAGGTGCTGCCTTTATTATTTCATTTTGTTTTATGTACTTATTTGGTTTTGAGCTGCACCCAGCTGTACTCGGTGCTTACTCCCTGGCTTTGTGCTCAGGGTTCACTCCTGAAGGTGCACTGAGGGACCTTATTGGTGCTGGAGATTTGAACCAGGATGGCTGCATGCAAGGCAAGTGTCCCACCTGCTGTTTATCTCTCTGGCCTCAAGTCTGCTGTTTAGAAAGATGAGTCAGCCTAGGAAAATCCTCATGTCAGCCCTCCTGTTTTTTGTTTTGGGGCCAATACCCAGTGATGCCCAGAAGCTCTTGTTGGCTCCAGGCTCAAGGGTAACCCCTGGCAGTGCTCAGGGACTGTATGTGGTGCTGGAGATTTGAACCAGGATTGTTGGGATATGAAGCAAGTGCACTTATCTTCTATTTTAAAAGAGATAGTCTGGGTGTGTAGACATAGTATAGTGGGAAGGGTGCTTGCCTCGGACATGGCTAACCCAGGTTTGATCCCGGCATCCCATATGGTCCCCAAGCACTGCCAGGAGTGATTCCTGAGGGCAGAGCCAGGAGTAATCTTTGAGCATTGTCAGGTGTGGCCTGAAACAAAAATATAAGAGAGATAGGCTTTCAGTGGCAATTTTTCTTCATTATAATACTGTTTATGTGTGTGTGAATTATATGAGCTGTACAGCATATTGATATGAACATATATTTTCTCTAATTGGAAAAATCAAATCCATGAAATGGGGTCAGTTTACATTGAAGTTTAAAGGTGTGTAACAAGAGGAGTCTGGAAGACTTTGAAAGGAATTATTTCTGCAGATACTTTTTCTCATGGGTCCCTTCAGTCAGGAGCTGTGATTTAAACTTCCGTGGTTAATTCTTACCTCGTAGGGTATTGAGGAGGTTTCATGTGTGCAGACTGGGTTACAGCGAGACTCAAGGGAGAAAGTCTCGCTGCTCATTCCTGCTCATGAGTCCAGCATTCTGTGACTCACTAAAATATTGGCCCTGGCATTGTCTATTTGGGATGAGGGTGATAAGTTAGGAAGCACGAAGTCAGTGAATTCACAGAACCAGTACTATCCAGGGACTCCTCCATCTTTGTCGTTTCTCCATGAAATGGACAAGTTAATAGGCCGCTCTCTTGGGAAGGCTTCCAAGGGCCTGGCCTTTTACAAATGTGCTGGGCCTGCTGTTATGGGCTGTCCAGCCCTGTTGGAGTGAGGTCTGTTCAGGATGTGGTCTGAACTAGGAGACAGTCACCAGGCCGTTGCTCTACCACTGAATCTACTTGGTAAGAGACCAAGTCATAGCTGTTCCCCGAAGCTATGACACGGCCTCCCTATTTTTAGTCGTTTACCACTTGCAAAAATAGCCCTAAATTCAGACCTTTGAGATTCAGCAGCCGGGCTCCAGAGTTGTCTCAACATGATAGTGACACTTACCGACTCAGGGTGGGAGACTATGTGGGGGGCCCAGTCCGTGCTCCATTGCCATGATTGAGCACATCCAAGCATTGGCGTGTTGTTGCCGCTACCCCCTTTTTTTTTTTGATGGGAAAATCAGGATGCAGAAAGTTTCGCTGGTCTGTCTCCAGTCACACAGCCTTTCAGGAGCAGAGCCTAGTTCTAAGCCTGTCTGTCCCGCTGAACACCACAATCTCCCCTGCCGCATTGTGGTCCTGTGTTTCCACATTCAATAATGGCATCTGCAGTGAGAGGCTTATAACATGGGACCTGGTCCTTGTTCCTCCAAGACCCTTACTTGATCAACTGAATTCGTGTTCATTAGCAAGAGAGTCTGTCCATCTCTCCAGGTCATCTGAATTATACTGTCCTTTTTTGTTTCGATGATTTTTTAAAAATTGGATTTACAAGTTACCTTGTTATTCTCATCATATTCTCTCTCTCTCTCTCTCTCTCTCTCTCTCTCTCTCTCTCTCTCTTTATACAGGGGAAGGCAAAATATTTTTCCAATGCAGTTTTTTTAGGGTAATTGCTTGACAGCTTAAAGGGCACCCAGCTGTTACATAGAACATAGTCTTAAAATGGCTAATAAAACTATTAGATGGACCCAGAAATGTGGCTCCCTGCTTCTGCTGATTGCTTTAGCAGAAAAATCAAGCTCAGAGGCCTGTGTTTACAAAGACAGTGGACATGCTTCATCCGAGGAACTGCACCTGGAAAATTTCTGACTTAGAGTTATTGATCTCATGTAAATGGCAGATGGAAAACACAAAGCAATGGTTTGGCAGGCAAATAAAAGTGCAGGAGCTCACAGGGACAGGAGAATTGCTTGTTCCTAATTTATAACTTGCAGAGAGAAAATATGGTGCAGCCATTTTTCGGTGACTTCTCAGCAACTGAAGGAGAGTGTAAAAACTCCAGAGGTTATGTGGCAAGGGAGTGGCTGGAGGTGGCCTTCCAGAATGTCTGTGCTGGGAGGCATATAGGTCATGCTCTTTTATTTGCAAGTGACAGAAACCAGCTTTACAGGGATGAAGCCCAAGTGGTAGAGCACATACCTTGCGTATGGAAGGCCTGGGTTTGGTCCCCTAGCACCTCAAGGCCCCCAAGCCCTGCTGGGTGTGACTCGCAGAACTACAAATGAAAAGAAAAAAAAATCTACAAATGATGAGCAAGGAAGAGAAAAGAAAATATATACATGAGATAAATAGGGGAAGATTTTTTTTCCTAGGAATTCAAAAGCAATTTCAAAGCATCCATGATACCTTTTAGAGAGACCAGAATGCTTTTCTTTTTTTTTGTTGTTTGTTTTGTTTTTTGGTCTCACCCAGTTGGGCTCAGAGATCACTTGTGGTGAATGCTCAGGGGACCATATGTCATACCAGAGATTGAACTGCCTGCAAGCAAAGCTCCGCTCTGTATGGTCTCTCTAGCTTGGGACTGCAATGTTGTTTTAGGCTGTGGTTTTTCTTTATTTTTTTCCCATTTTCTGTTTTTGGGACACACCTGGTGGGACTCAGGTCTTATTCCTGACTCTGAGCTCAGGAATCACTCCTGACCAGCTCAGGGGACTATACGGGATGATACCTGGGTTAGCCCTGTGCAAGGTAAACTCCCTGCTGTGGTATCTCTCTAATTTCCTCCCCTCCTCTTCCCTCCCCTCCCTTCCCTCTCCTTCCCTCCTTTCCTTTCCCTTCCCCCTCCCCCTTCCCTCTTCTCTCCCCCTCCCTTCCCCTTCTCTCCCCTCCTCTCCCCTCCCTTCCTCTCCCCCTTTTTCTCCCCTTCCCTCTTTTCCCCTCCCTTTCCTCCCTTTCATTTTTCTTCCTTTCCTTTTGCCTCCCCTCCTCTCCCCCTTTCTCCACCCCTCCCTTCTCACCTGGGCTCAAACCCAGGACCACACACAGGCAAGCAAGTGCTCTCCCACTGAGCTATACCTCCAGCCCAAGGCTATCTTCTATGGGATTCACCTCCTTTGGGGATTCTTGGGTTTTGCCCCTGTGTCTCCACCTCCCCCCTCTCTCACTCTCTATGGACCATCTCTATCAGCTTTTCTGCACAAAACTGACTCACGAACCACAGTATCTTTTGTCCTTTGATTATGCAACCAAAAGACCCTGAGACTGCACCTCAAGTCCAAATTCTGGGTCAGAGAATGCAACTGATCCAGCTTGGCTCCAGTCAACAACCCCAGCTGTCCACTCTGGCTTGGGAAATGGGCATTTGGCAAACAGGATGGTTTCTGTGCAAGAAAGGCTGTGTGACTTAAGGCAAGTAGCCTAAACTCTCTGAGGTTTGATTTCCCCATAAAGCAGTAATAATGACTCTCCTGTGTAAAGTTGAAAAAAAGATATGCCTTCTTTTCTTTCTATTCTTCTAAACATATAGATCCTGCTATAAATCTTGTCATTACTGCTTTTGATAGTGAGAATAAAGGACTAGAGAAGAGATACTTTCCACTTCAGAATAGGTCATCTATAAATGAAGCATGTGAAAGGGAAAGGCATGTGGAAAAAAAGATACTAGAGCAGGGGGGGCAGGAGGGAAACTGGGGACATTGGTGGCAGGAAATGTGCACAGATGAATGGGTGGGTGTTGGAAAGTTGTATGACTGAAACTCAATTCTGAACAACGTTGTAACTGTGCATCTCACGGTGATAAAAACAAAACCCAAACATATCCTCTAACCTGTATTTTAACTCTATAGACCAAGAAGATATGATTCATTTTGTTTTGGGTTGGCTTTTGCTCTTCTGGGCCATACCTAGCTGTGGGCTTAGGGCTTACTCCTCACTTTGTGCTAAGGGATCACTCCTGGTGGGGATCAAGGGACCTGTGGGGTGCTGGGAATAGAACTTGGGTCAGCTGTGTACAAACAAGAACCTTATGCATTACACTGTCCCTCTCTTACTGGTTCCTTTTTATTTTAATGATATATATATATCATTATATATCATTAAATATATATTTACACACACACACACACACACACACACACACACATATATATATGACATGGGGCAGAGCTGCTACTGGCTCTCCCTGTGCCCAGCCGCTCACGAGGCGCCTGGGAGGGATGGTGGGTTCTAGCCCTGGCCCACCACCCCAGCAGAGCCTCGCAACAAGCCAGACAACCCCCCACTCCATGAGAGCCTCCATTTTCCACATCCGGACTTCTCTCTCATCAGACCTCCACCCAGCAGACCAGCCTATTACAACCTGGCTCGGTGCGGCCGCTTGCGGCCGCGCAGTTCATCAATAAATGCTGGACTTAGAGATGCCTACAAGAGTATGCTACCTGCACGGCAGAGCCTGGAAAGCTACCCGTGTTGTATTTGATATGTCAAATACCAGTAACAATTATAGACCTCATTCCGGAATGGATTGAGGCTCTTTATATTCCTGGAGCAAGCAGATGCCCTTGGGCTCTACTAGCATGAGACAGGATATATGGAGATGTTACTGGGGCCTGCTTGAGCAAATCGATATATATATATATATATATATATATATATATATATATATATATATATCTCACTGTCACTGTCATCTATATATATATCAGTGTCACTGTCATCTATATATATACACACACACACACACATTTGTTTTAGGGCCTTATGAGGTGCTAGGGATTGTATTAGGTTAGCCACATGGAAGGCAAGTGTCCTACCTCTTTTTTTTTATTTTATTATACCACCTTTAGACATATAGTTACAAGATGCCCATGCTTGAATTTTGGTTCTACAGTTTCAACACCCATCCCTCCACCCGTGCACATCTCCCATCACCAATGTCCCCACCTCCCTCCCCCCCTCCCCAGCACACCTCCATGGTGGGTTCTGTATCTCCTTTCTCTCTTTTTCTCTATCTCTTCCTCCTGCCTACCTTTCCTACACATCATGGAATGTAGTATATTCTAGGACATGATCGGTTCCACTAGTTTGATGGACTGCATCCAGAGAGGCGAAAATTGTGGCTATTGTGGTGGGCGAGTTCATCTGGCTGCTTCCAGGGTCCCCCAGAGGTGATGGGCCCACTCCCAAAACCCATCTGTCCTTCTGGGAGCCTCATGGTCAGCTGGGCTAGGGGAGAGCTGAATGCCAGCTTTCCCCGTTGTGTCTGAGGCTCTGTATGCTATGGCTGGTCGCCCTGGGGCCTTTGTACCATTGCTTTGGCCCCCTTAAATCTAATATTTTTATATGTAAGAATATTATTGACTAGCAACCAAAATAACTATCACAACTCTAATAAAGAAGCCACTTTATCCAGTGTGTTTTATGTTCCTTTACATTTTATCATTTTATAGTTCACTTGATCACTTGACATCCCATTATTCTTCCATTTGCTCGAGCCAGTAACATTTCCATTTGACCCTATCAAATGCCAGTGTAGCCCCATGGCATCTGGTTGCTTCAGGAATACGTAGAGCCTCAAACCGTTTGTTCAGGGTCTTGACGAAGAAGTCTGACCATCTTTAGGTGGGCGGCCACATGATCTTTTGACATCCCGTGGGATTCAGTCAGTAATGGCTCTAGTCCAGCGGTTTAGAGCTGGTTATAGTTGCATATATATATATGTATTTATATATATATATAAAACAGAGTTTAATATTTTAAGTAAAAATAATTTTCGATATCTGGACTCACATTTGTAGAGGCACTATTAGTACATCTACTGTTGAGAATATTTTTATGTTGTGTATGTTTTCTTTAAGTTGATTGTTTACATGTTGAGTAAATGTGTAGAATATATTTTTTCTTTTCTCCTCACCTTAGTCAAAGGATCTTGGTAATGTTATATAAGAATATATAGCTGCTTTTTTTCTGCTTTTTTGGGTCATACCCAGTGATGCTCAGGAGTTACTCCTGGCTTTGCACTTAGGAGTTACTCTTGGTGGTGCTCAGGGAACCATATGGTATGCCAGGGATCGAACCTGGGTCAGCTGCATGCAAAGCAAATGCCCTGCCTGCTGTACTATTGCTTCCCCCACCTTCAAATTATAGCTTCTGGGGTAAGTGGGTGAGAGAGGAGTGGAGCATATTCGTTTTGGGAAATGTACACTGGTGGAGGGATGGGAAAAAAAGAAAAAAAAAGACAAAAAACCCAAAATATAGCTTCTGAATAAAAGACTGATATTAATAGCGTTGTAAACCACAAAATCAATAAAAATAAAAAGTTACATTTCACAAGAAAAAGCATAAAATTATAGCTTCTGAGTAAGTCTTATATATATATATATATGCATAGACACACACACATATATCTTTTTTGTTTGTTTTTTTGTTGGGCCATGCCTGTCAATTCTCAGGGCTTTTTCCTGGATTTGCACTCGTGAATTACTCTTGGTGATGTTTAGGACCATATGGGTTACCAGGGACAAAACCTGAATTGTCCATATGCAAGGCAAAAGGCTCTACCTGCTGTACTACCTCTCTGGCCCCTCATTTCTTTAAGTTTAGTTTTGAAGTGCCTTAGATGGAACTAAGGCTGCCACACAGGCCAGGCAAGTGTTCTACTCCTGAGCTTTGTTCCTACCCTCTGAGGATGTCTTTTACGTTCTATTATTATTGATTTACCATCTTGGGGGACCATATGGGATGCCAGGGATTGAACCTGGGTCGGCCACGTGCAGGACATATGGGATGCCAGGGATCGAACCTGGGTTGGCCACGTGCAGGACAAACGCCTACCCACTGCACTATCGCTCCGGCCTCCTGAATCCTTTTTTTTTTTTTTAAACAGAGACCTTTATTGAAAAGCCACAAATAGTAAAGAGAGCATATACAAAGAGAAAAGACTAACTCGTGAAAAATACTGATAATTAGGAAAACAGAAATAAGGGGAACATTAATAAGAAGAGGGAGGGGGAAAAGAGGAAATCAAACCAATCATATTTAGAAAAAAAATCAATGCCACTCTTACTTCACCAAGATTAGTCAGAAAAATGAGAATCCAGAAGGATGAGAGACCCTGACTTTTGCCATAGAGAAGTCTGCGTGGTCCCCATAAATACTGTCCCCATGTTTAACTCAGTTGTTCTCTGTATCTCCACAAAGTCCTCCTTGCTTGCCCATGGCAGTATAAGGCATTACTGTATCTCTGCACTCATATTTCTTACCCCGTTCTCTTTTCTATTATGGCTTGTTCTGTTACGTTATTCACTGTGTGGATTCTTTTTTTTATTATTAGTATTTTATTATACAACCGTGAGATACAAAGTTACAAAGATGTTCATGTTTGAGTTTCGGTCATACAGTGTCCCAGCACCTATCCCTCCGTCAGTGCCCATTTCCTACCACTAATGTCCCCATTTCCCTCCCCCTTCCCTAGCCTGTCTCTATGGCAGGTTCTTTATCTCTTCTCTCTCTCTCTCTCTTATTCTTCCTTCTCTTATACATTGTGGATTACAATTCATACATTTAGAGGCTATCATGTATATCTTTCTGCCTATATTCAATGCTCAGTTCTAGGCTGGTATTACCATTTTGGACGATTATTAGCACACGCTTCCCTTCTCTGTCTTACCTAACCTCTGACTCCCACACTTGTGATAGATTCCACCTATTGATAAGACCTCATGATCATGTTTTGCCTGACCTAGGATATTTATATTATATATATAATATATATTATATTTAATTATACATATATAATGCAAATAAATACAGTCATTCTATATCTTTTTCCTTCTGGCTAATTTCACTCAACATGATCCTCTCCATGTCCATCCATTTAAAAGGCAAATTTCATTTTTCCTAACAGCTGAATTGTATTCCATTGTGTAGATGTATCAAAGTTTCTTTATCCAGTCATCAGTTCTCAGGCACTCTGGTTGTTCCAGATTCTGGCTATTGTGAAGAGTGCTTCTATGAAAATTAAAGTGCAGATGGTGTTTCTGCTGTATGTTTTTGGCTTCCCAGGATATAATCCCAGGAGTAGTAATGGCTGGTTTGAGCGGGAGCTCAATTTCTAGTCTGTGGAGGAATGTCCATATTGTTTTCCAAAAGGCTGTACCAGTCGACATTCCCACCAACAGTGGATGAGAGTCCCTTTCTCCCCGCATCCATGCCAGCGTTTGTTGTCCTTGCTCTTTTGGATATGTGCCAGTCTCTGTATTGTGAGATGACATCTCATTGTTGGTTTGATTTGCATCTCTATGATGATTAGTGATGATGAGCATTTTTTCTTATGCCTTTTGGCCATCTGAATTTCTTCCTTGCTGAAGTTTCTGTTCATTTCTTTTCCCCATTTTTTTGATGGGGTTGGCTGTTTTCTTCTTGCAAAGTTTTACCAGTGCCTGATATATCCTGGATATTAACCCCTTATCAGATGGGTATTAGGTGAATATTCTTTCCCTTTCTGTGGACTGTCTTTGTATCTTGGTCACTGTTTCTTTTGAGGCGCAGAAGCTTTTTGATTTCATGTAGTCCCATGCACAGCAGCGCCTGATAAGCTACTCATGTCATATTTGATATATAGAACTCATTCCCATGACCTGAGTGAATGGTTTGAGGCTCTTTGTGTTCCTGGAGCAAGCAGATGCCCTTGGGCTACACTAGCACAGGACAGGGCGTATGGAGATGTTCCTGGTACCACTTGAGCAAATCGATGAACAATGGGAAGATAAGTGATACATGCGATCACTTGATCACCTGATCACTTGAAATCCCGTTATTCATCGATTTGCTCGAGTGGGCGCCAGTAATATTTCCGTTTGACCCTGTCACGTGCCAGTGTAGCCCAATGGGATCTGGTTGCTTCAGGAATACAAGTGATACATGGATTTTATTAATAATTTAAAAATGACTATAGTTTAAGCAACATGTTGCAACATTGTTAATAGTTATAATATATAACATATTATAAATACACAGAAAACTCAGATTAATATTTTCCCTATGCCAACACTCTTACACTTAAGCAAAGATGACTCTTGTGGTTATGACTGAATGGTCTCCTGAATGACAATCCTGTCACCAGCAAAAGGCAGTGCTGACTATTATAGATGTTAACAGTCAATGATCTGAATCTATGATATCTGTTTTTTTCCCCCAAATTTTATTACATCACTTTTAGACATACAATTGCAAGATGCTCATGTAGAGTTTTGGTTCTACAGTGTTCCAACACCCGTCCCTCCACCCGAACCCATCTCCCATCACCAATGTCCTCACCTCCCTCCCCCTCCCACACCTCAACTACTTGGTGGGTTCTGTATGTCTTTTCTCTCCTCTCTATCTCTCCCTCCCGCCAAACTTTCCTACTCATTGTAGAATGCAGTACATTAAAGGACATAACTGTTTCCATTAATTTGATGGACTGTGCAGCGACTTAGGGGCCTAATGGTCAGCATCTGGACAGCGAAGGTGCTGGCTAGTGTGGTGGGCGAGTCTCATCTGACTGCTTCCAGGACCCCCAGAGGTGATGGGCCCACTCCCAAAACCCATCTGTCCTCCTGGGAGCCCCATGGTCAGCTGAGCCTGGGAGAGCAGAGTTCCAGCTTCCCCCAGCTGCATTTGCGACTCTGCATGCTATGGCTGGTGGCCCCAGGGGCAGCTCCTGGGGGGGGCCACCAGGCTCAACAAAATGGATGGGGAAGGGCCTACCCCTGACTCCATCTGACGAATTCCCAGTGATTCCCGCTTCTGGGAGCTGCCTACCTGGGCTCAAACTCATCCTGCTCTGTTAATCTGGTCGTGAGGTAAATCCCAGCATCCGGACAGTGAAGGTGGCGGCTAATGTGGTGGGCGAGTCTCATCCGGCTGCTTCCGGGACCCCCAGAGGTGATAGGCCCACTCCCAAAACCCATCTGTCTTCCTGGGAGCCCTATGGTCAGCTGCGCCTGGGGAGAGTGGAGTTCCAGCTTCCCCAGCTGTGTTTGAGACTGCATGCTATCTATGATATCTGTTTTTTTAAGGATACATATGTTTACTTAGACATAGACACCCGGGGAACAGAGGAAACTGCTTCTGAAGGATCATTATCTGTTGGAAATTGGGCGGACAAGGAACATGGAGGGTCTTCAACTTCATTTGTGATGTTGCATTTTTATAGACTATGTGATGCAAATATGGAAAATGTTAACAATGGTTGATTCTTGGTTTCTGGAAGAAAGAATATAATGAAGCAATTTAACTTTTCAAGCAGAATCTGTTTACTTCAAAAGGTCCCTTATTGGCCCATTTATAACTAAGAGTATGGAATGCCATGAATTTATTATGGGTAGATATCCTTTGCCTGTATATCTATATGTGTAACTCTCATTTGAGTCAGATAACAGGATAAAAATTAGAAAGGGAAATGTATTTGAACTTGAGTACCTCTTGGTTTCTGAAAGCTCTTCAGAGGGGTGGTAGAATCATCATTATCCTCTCGTGACTGACATTGTATCGTGTTTATGGTGTGTCAGTTATTTACCAATCACTTTATATGGAATATCGGTTATGATACAGTTCATCCACTACAATAGACTCAAAAGTAGCATTATCTTAAGCTAGAGAGAACTTTAATATTCTTTTTATTTTGAACTTTAATTTTCATTCACATAATAGATATAGGTATATATAGTCCACTGTCAATCTGATGGTTTCACATAAGTGAAAAATCTAAGCTATTCCTCCTTTGTTGCTCTGCCATTCCTAGGCTATGCCCTTTTTGGTACAGGAAGGTTCTTAGCTTCCCTTTAGCAGTTGTCTCTTTTATTTCATTGGCCAGAATTGAACCTCACTAGGACTTGTGACTCTCAGGGAAGCTGGGTAGTATAGACTTTATTCTATACAGCCAAGTATGGCAGCTCTAAAAACAAGTTTCTTGGGGCTGGAGTGATAACACAGTGGGTAGGGCGTTTGCCTTGCACGCAGCTGACCTGGGTTCGATCCCTGGCATCCCATATGGTCCCCTGAGCACTGTCAGGAGTAAGTCCTGAGTGGAGAGCCAGGATTAAGCCCTGAGCATCGCTGGGTGTGACCCAAAAAGAAAAAAAAGATTAAAAACTAGAGTCTTTAGAAAGACAAGGAGTTGATTATGCGGGAAGAAGCCCAAGAAGTCTGTGCCACAAGTGCAGAATTTCTCCTTAACTGTACAACACTAGGATTCAAGGCCATAACAACTCTTCTAATGTTGGAGAAAGGGAGAGATTAAGTTGTTTGTTGAAGGTCACACAGCTAGTATGGCAGGTCTTTAAATAACACTGTTTTGTTAAAATGTTGATGAGGAAGAGAGTCCCAGCTCATGTTCAACAACGAAACCGCATTATTTGAGCACTTGGTTTCCTTATGCGTCATTTCGCTTCAAGTTGCAGTTTCCCAGAATCTCTCCATGATGTTCATGGAGAACTTACTGTACTGTTGAGCTGGGTGTGGCTTTATTTTTTGTTCCTTTTTGCACTTGTGTGTAATTTGTCGAGGAGTTCTAATAACAACTCTAGAATGGTTCTTTTCAATCTCTGTGTGACTGCCACTCTTCAGCAGGCTTTGCTTGATAGCGTGACACCATTGAGAACAATAATCCAGGAAGACACTGTGTGTTCTGTCCTTTAGAGTTGAAAGCAAGCACACGTTTAACTTTGTTGAAAGAATTCTGTGACATTTATTGAGCAATGGGTAATACATTTGGGTGTTGCTTAATTGGCACTGGGGATATGTCATCTTTAGACCAGAAAAATGTCATATTTAATTTGGTTCATATTATACCTGGCTTCTAATTAGATTAGAAAACTTGCCTCTAAAATATTATCAATATAAAATAACTGCTTTAATAAAAAATTTATGTGCTAATGTCTTTTATTTTCAGAAAATATTATGACCATTGGCTATCTTCTCAATAAGAAACTAAAATATTTGCTAGCAACGATTTTATTTTATGCAGGAAAAAAATATGGCACTGTAATCAGATACTGCTTTTCTACATCATCCACCCAGCAGAATTTGGATGGAGAGTGACCTTTCTTTTTCATCCAGGTATTAATTTCCATGAGTTGGCATGTGCTGAAGGCAACATTCTGCAAAGGGAAACCTGGTTCCTTGAAAGTTTGCATATGACATGAACTAAACTGATGCCAGATGAAATGGATGCGCTGCTAGGAAAAGCGCGTGGTCATCCCTGTTGGAGTTTGCTGCCTTTAGAAATATTGAAATTTAAGGGGCCGGAGCGATAGCCCAACGGGTAGGGGCGTTTGCCTTGCACGTGGCGGCCTATGTTGGCGGGGTTCAATCCCGCATCCCATATGGTCCCCCCGAGCACCGCCAGGAGTAATTCCTGAGCACAGAGCCAGGAGTAACCCTGAGCATCGCCGGGTGTGACCCAAAAACGAAAAAAAAAAATTGAAATTTAAGTTCAAGACCAGGGTCAGAAGTCGAGTGAGGGACTGGAGCGATAGCCCAGCGGGTAGGGACTTTGCCTTGCGCGACCGGCCTGTGCTGGCCCAGGTTCGATCCTGGGCACCCCATATGGTCCGCCGAGCACTGCCAGGAGTAATTCCTGAGTTCAGAGCCAGGAGTAACCTTGAGCATTGCTGGGTGTGAACCAAAAAGCAAAAAAAAAAAAAAAAAAAGTAGAGTGAGGCAAAACGAGGCACTTTATTCTGGCAGCAAAGTTCACAGGGGTGCCAGCAAAACTCTCAGGGAAATGGCATATAAATGCACTGCTTTAAACAGAAGCATAAATGCAAAATAAAATCATGATAAACAGACACCAGAGGTATAAATAAGGCTGGCTGTTGTTATTGTCACTATCCTGCAGTGTTGTCTGATGGAAACAGCCATTTGTAATCAGTCCAAGGCTCTGGGTCCTAGGTTCAGATCCCCCACCAGGCAGATTTGATGAGGATTGCTAAATACATGTGAATAGATCAGGCAATAAAGACTTTATGTAGTTTATACACATGTCTTAAGAAGATAGAAATGTTATTCATTGTTTTTACTTGGCTCAGAACATAGGAGGATATTTTGATGAGCCTGTGTTGAAGGGTACATTTTCTCTCTGTCATGGGCTGCAATATAGCTCCTTGGGGGGACTATTCAGGCCGTCAGGGAAGCTTGTCCTTCATGTCTGTTAGCCACTGCTACAGGAGCTCCAAACTGCTAGGAGTCCTAATCGTGATGGTTCCTGCTCTGAGACCATTTGGCTTTCTACAATCCTGTGTACCCTTTAATCACCGTGCCTCGAGTGCACTTAGTCATTTTTATGCACACCAGATGGGAGTCTGCTTACTTTGTCTAGAGCTACATTATACCACTTAGCTGCACGTTCCCCTAAACTCTGTCTCCCTGAGCCTTTCCGTCAATAAATCAGGTCCCTCTTCCTAATATTCCTTGGAAATCCTTACTCCCATTTATTATTTGGCCTGCTTGTGTTTACTTTACATTTATCTTCCCTGATCTATTGCAGGTTCCATGAGGAGCTTGTCAGAGAACGTGTCGTCTGCTTTATCATTCTGCCCCGGTGGTCACAGTGATCCTATTGTGTGTGTGTGTGTGTGTGTGTGTGTGTGCATGGTTTATATAGACTTGGGGAGCCTGGAAATCATACTTGGCAGCTCTCACTCAGAGTAGCATCTGTAGACTTGCAGATCATCCAGGGTTGACCGTGTGTAAGGCAAACACCTTTCCCACTATCCTTTCTTTCAGGTTCCTTTTATCAACTTTTAAATACTTAAATGAACTTACAGATGGTTTGTTCACATTAGCCAATTCTAGGTCATGGTTCGGGTGTTTAATAAATGCTGTTGGTAAAAGTCCTCAGAGACTCCAGAATGCCTTCATTGTCAGCAAGTGTAATTAAACCTGTTTTTCTCTCGTCTTGGTCGATTAGGCACTAATTTTCCTACCTGACAACTACTGTAACATTTTAAGCCACGTTTTGCAATATCTGGGTGGATAGTAGTGCAAAGGCAGTTTGACTTAGTGGAAAGAACATTAGATTGGGAATCAAGAGGCCTGAGGGTGAAGTGCAGCTCTGAAAGAGAATGAGAGCCCTTCTGCAGAATGGGCTGGGTTTCCCTTTGAGAGTCTCATTGTTATTTTCTTATTAGTCTTTGTCCATAATCAAGTCCCAAAAGCTCATGGTGGCCCTGTTTCGTTCCCATTGACTCTACTTATTAACTAACTTTGACTGTGAATTCTTATAACAGAGCTTCTTTCTGCCAGGGGCCCTCCCTCTGCTACACCATTCTGTGACCAGCGATGCCTCCATGTCCTAGTTCTGATTTGGTTTGGAGACCACACCTGTAGGCTCTGCATTGGGATAGGGTCAGGTGTCCTGGGTGTGCTCAGCCCGTTGAGTTATCTCCCTGACCCTGTGCGGTGTCTTTGAGTGCCTCTTTCTGGAGATTCTGGAAAGTATCAGGGAAATATGGGAGCTGTCTCCCTGTGGAAATTAATCAATCATAATGTTTGTTAACTTAATGTATACTCTTGCAGTGAGCCACCAGAATAGACCAAAGGGTCCCTGATTCTCTCTTCTCAGTTTGGGAAATGCAGTTGATGAGAGAGAGAGAGAGAGAGAGAGAGAGAGAGAGAGAGAAAGAGAGAGAGAGAGTGACTTTGGAGTCTGGTCTCCAGGATGGCATACACTAAGCCAGATGGAGGAAACACCTGAAGCTAAAAATGTGGAAAGAATAAATCAAACTACTACCAGAGAGATCTCCTGATTACATATCAAAGTCAACAAACGCAAATTATCTCAAAAAGGTGTAAATAAGTCCAATGGCACAAAGGGAAATTAATCACAGAGACCTGTGTGTCTTGGCTTCTGTAAATCGGAGGGTGGGCAGCGTTTCTCTGCAGTTTGCTGCATTTCAGACAGCTGGAATCAGGATCTATGATATTGTGTGGGCACGCAGGTCTGATTTCTGCTTATTTCTATAGTTGACGATTTTATTTCCCAAGGATGTATTCTTCCAGTAGTAGACATGATCATGATTTCTTTTTTCTTTTTAAACCAGAATGAAATGCTCTTTCTTGAGAACCAACTTGAAAAAACTCCTGGTCTCACCTGATCACATGCTGCCCTTGGGTCAGTGAGCTTTGGCAAGGGCAGTGTGACTGACAGCTCTCAGTGGAAGTTTGAGTTGGTAGAGTGCTAGTTCCTCAAAAGAAGAGAATTTGCTCTTTTGGTTTTGGGGTCACACCCATTTTGCTCAGGAATTATTCCTGAGCAAATGGTTCTGTGGTTATGGATCACTCCTGACACTGCTCAGTACCCTAAGTGGTATTGGGAATTGAACCAAGGTCACACCAAAGTGGTTGCCTGCAAGGTAAATTCCTTAACTCCTATACAATCTGACCAACCCAGGAATTTACTTTTTCCACAAAATGGAGTCATGCCAGGCCAACTAAACAGCACACATCTACATTTTTCAGGGTTGTTTGTGAGGATTAGTGGTGGTGTATAGAGAGCGCTAGTTGTGAAATGAGGGTGATGTTGATGCTGGTGAAAAGATCTAACCATCTCTGCATGCCAAACTCTACATACAGTACCTTTCTGTTTCACAGCTAGAATAAACACTCTCTTCTTTGTTATTCCCTTGTTCTTGGGACAGTCTTAATAATGGACTGCTGTGAAGTCTTTTAGTCATAGGAGATGAAGAAAATAAGATCAGAAGAATGTGACTTGCTTAAGGATACATAGGTAGTTAGTGTTACACCCAACTCTCAAGACTGCCAACCAACTTTACCTTTTGTTTACGCTGTTGTGCTGAAGAGAGAAGCTGAAATTGGCCCATGAGTTCTAAAGCTCAGCCCTTCTTACTGTGTGGCCTTAAGCAAGTTCTTAACCTCTCTCTGAGCCTCAGAGACCCTTTGCAGGGACTAATATGAGGGATGATGAAATGAGTATGGATATATTAGCTATAGGACAATTATATCCTCAAAGACTTCCATTTGGACCTCCCATTCAAGACTCAAGCTTGTCACCTCTTCTAAGTGTGTCTGGGGAATGCCAGGCCCTGCAGTGGGATATTCTGCACTTGCTTGAGACAGCAAAATTGAGAAAGGTAGAGCCTTGTTTTTGAAGTGTAGGTGCCATGATTTACAATGGTGTTAACGTTTATGTGTAAGGAGTACAGTGCCACTGTATCACATCATCCAAGAGTGCCAACCGCCCTCCATTTCTAGGTCTCTTCTTATCTCTCTCCCCCATCATTAGCAAACCTAGTTCTATAGGCTGATGCTCAGGGTTTGTTATTTCTGACTACTGCTGCTGCTTTTAATATATTTCTTTGTACTCCACGATAAGTGATATCCTTCAGGGGTTTGTCTTTCTCCCTCTTACTTTCTTCAGCCTGATGCCCTCCAGTTTCATTGAAGATGCAGTGAGCTGCAGGATTTCATCTCTTAGACTGAGTCGTGTTCCATTGTGAATAGACACCACACACATACAGCTTGTGTTGCATAAAATGAGTTGATCTTTTCGGTACAGTTTTGCAAATTATGATACCTCCTCATTCTGTAGGAGGCTCAAGTGCATAAAACTTTGGGTCATTTTTCCCATGTGTTTAAAAAAATACAAATAAAATATACTCAAACATGCAGAATAAATATCTTTGCTCGTGTGAAAGGTTTCAGGATTAATTTTGTCAAGAGAAATAGTCAGAAATCCTTCTGGAGAGCGCCGAATCCTAACCACTAGACCACCAGGGATAGAAATCCTTCTGGAGCAGCAAATGGTTCCAATGTCTGTTTCAGAATCAGATAAGGTTTCCCACTTCTATCTACTGGAATCACACCAGCACTTCGGTTACCTATAAACATGAAAGTGGAGGTGCCAGAGCGATAGCACAGTGGGTAGGGCATTTGCCTTGCTAGCACAGTGGGTAGGGCGCTTGCCTTGCATGTGGCCGACCTGGGTTTGATCCCCGGCATCCCATATGGTCCCCAGTACCATCAGGGAGTAATTCCTGAGTGCAGAGCCAGGAGTAACCTCTGGGTATTTCTGGGTGTGACCCCAAAAGCAAAATAAATAGATAGATAAATAAAAATTTTTAAAAAATGGAAGTAGATTGGTTCCAGGAAATACACATTTCCTCCAATGTAGAACCTGAAGCATTTTTTTAACTTTTTTATTCTCCATACTCTTACCATGATCTCTCCAGGGTATGGGACAAAATTCTTAGCATGATCTAACCTGTACTGGAACTTTAAAATTCCAGTTTCCAATTTTCATTTGAAGGTTCCAGTACTATAAATTGAAATAATCCTTGTTGGCAAAATTGTCTTGAATGTTTAAGGGATGGAGAAAAGTGGAAAACACTTTTTTTTTTAATACAAGAAAATAATAGCTTGAGATGTACTTATCTTGGTCACTAGGCTAAGTTAAGTATTGGTACAAACTAACACCTAGTGCTTCAGAGGTGTAACACACAGGGATTATTTCTCACCCACACAACTCTTCCATACAGGTTCTGGTGAACATCCTGAGTAGCTTCTTTCCAGGGGGAGCTCAGGGACCACATCTGCTTGCACTTGACCATGAAGTTCCCGGCATTGCAGCAGAGGAAAAGAGCACGGAGAATGGAGTCTCTGGGTCGACTCTTTTATTGAGTTTCTTTTACAGTGGTCAATATTTCTATGTCTAAATTTGGCAGAATTTGCTGTGGTATTCAGTTGATTGTTTTTGTTTTCCATTTCCACAAAGGCATCTTAGTTCAGTTTGCTTTTCTGTATTCTGTTTACCTCCTCTGCTCATATAATGAGTTTATTTGATCTTAGCTCTTATTCATTGGGTGTAATTTTTGACTCCATGCCCAGTGATATCAGTCATTTCTGGTTCATGTGGTTCCAAAGAATGTTGTTTACTGATCGCAAAGAGATGCTAGAAACACCTTGGGAGCAACCTTATCTTGTGGGGCTCTTGAGAAATGAAGATAGAAGAAAGATCTAAAGTGCTGAACAGTGGTAGTGGGGTGGCTCATATGGGAAATGGCTCAGTGATTTTCAGTGCTGGCCCACCAAATACAAGATCTTGAGTTCAAACCCAGCCCCACGTACACACAATCAGCACAGCCCCCTGTCCAGGAAACTTAGCAAGAAAAAAATAATGGAAGCTGGGCTAGAGGCTTAGGAAGAGCCCATGGCAAGGGAGGGTTGTGAGAACAATCTCTGTGCCTGCACCAGGGCGGTCGCCACCACTCCATGAGCTGGACACCACAGTGAAGGAAAAATAACAAAAAACCAAAGGAGGCACATGTTGAATGTTCCACCACACAAGGCACATGTTGAATGTTCCACCACCGCCA
>JAJIBD010004249.1:0-72746 GCA_021461705.1 Cryptotis parvus | reverse complement strand
AGATACAAGTAAAGTGATAAACCTTTTGTAAATGCTTAGGATAAGAGATTTTGTTTTGCCTAAACACAAAAAGAGAATGGGGCAGTGTATTTTTGAGTTAGTTTGATTCTGAGTTGATTAATCCTGGGCTTTATATTTTTCAACTATAAGCCCCAGTACCATTTAGACTGGATCCAATTCCTCATTCCAACAGTAGAGGTGTCCTCTATGAGGGAATGGATGGTACCAGGAAAGAGAGCCATCCTGGCTACAAGATGGGTATACTTTTAGAATACTCCTGCTCTGACCCAAGATTAGACCAAGGTCAGAATCAGCTTTGTTCTGACAAGCTAAAAATGGCCTCATAGTGGAAAGACCACATATGAAATGCCCTGGAGCAAAACAAGACTGGAAATAGGCTCCTGATGGAATGCGGAGTGGGGAGCATAGTTTGTATCATATGACTTGATCTCTTAATAAAAGTTCACCCTATATATTTAATCTTGGGTGTAGTTTTTCTGCCTGTCTCTTTACTGTGTTCATATAAGAAAACTAAATATAATATTGTAGTGATTGTTTATTCACCTGGGAGGAGAAAAGTAGTGTTCTCCATTAGCTTCTCTTAAGCTTGGGTCACTGGGCTGTGAGCTGATGAGTATTTGCACCCGTAAGTAAAGCCAGCCTGTGTGACATTTGGTGACATCCTGCCCCCAGAATCTGCAGAGGTTTGTAAGTTCTTGTGTTTGGGGCCAAACTGAATTGGCTAGCAGTGTGGCGGTGGGAGACGGTGCATAATAATTAGTGTAGAGTGAAGTTGGAAGAAATAAAGGTTTGGATGCTGTAAACTGGATTCATGGCTCTTTGTTCATTAGCTCAAGGGCACATTCTTCAGACCCCAGGTATAACCTGGGAACCTGACTGACCCAGGTAAGATTGGGGACCCCAAACAGCCCGACATCTGGCATTCCTGGGTTGGCAGACCGGAAAAATGCTGTAATTTATGTAATTATTTATTTATTTGGTTATGTATTTATTTTACCGTTTGCCACTTTTCGATTTGTTTGGGTGAATACATGCTACTTAATGAATACATTAATTAAGTGCACTTTTTAACATGTTGAATCATCTCCCCAGCTTTATGTGATTTCTACAACAGTTAACAGAAACATAAACCAGATCAAATACAGAAATCCAGAATTTGCCATTAAATGGTCACATATTTCTCGCTCCTGCTAGGTTTCACTCTTGGTATTTGATTAAAACTCATAGGCTGGTGTCTTATTTTATCTACTTATTTAGATTTTTCTTTTTAGATCTCTTCGCCGGCACTATAGTCATGACTTCCTGCTGTTTACATGCTTTCTAGCATTTACGGTCTTAGTTTTCTGCTCAGTGTGGTACTGCAGTCCAACTGCTTGTTATACAAGGATAATTTGTGTCTTCATCACTCACTCATCCTGAACACAGTTTCTATAATGCTTTGGAATACTAGGGGGCAAAGCAATCTCCTGCGACCCTATGAGTTTCCAAGTTGGTATAGAATGCTAATCAGATACATTGTGGTCATATGGTTTTCATCCTGTTTATTCCAACAATCAATGCAACACAGTATAGTTCTGGTTTGACTGATGTCATCAAATAGAATTGTCTTTGCAAGAAAGTAATAAAATATAACGCCTTATGTGTTGTTATCTACATAGACACACTGGTCACTGGAGCATTTATTGAAACAAAGACTTTTGCATCCAAAGGATGCAGACTGACATATAATTCCTTAAAAATAGAATAATATTGATGTGCAAAGAATATAGTATCATTGGATAGAAATTATATCATATTATGCTAATTTATTATTATTATTATCATTGTTATTAAGTGGAGAGGAGATAGAGATAATGCTAAATAAACAGATACATGATAAATACATGCTGAATATTACCTGTATAATGTAACATGATGGGATTGACAGTTTCTTTTCTTGATGTTGTAGTTTCCTATCCATTTATTTATTTATTTGTTTGTTTGTTTTATTTTTATTACACCACTGTGAGATATACAATTACAAAAACACATAATAACTGGATGTCAGTCATACAGTGTTCCAGCACCTGTCACATCGCCAAGGCCCCATTCCCACCACCAACATCACCACATTTCCTCCCACCCTCACCCGGCCTGCTTCTATAGCAGGCACTTTTTCTTCCTCTCTTTATTTCTCTGTCTCCTCTCTCTCTGTCTCTGGTCTCTGTCTGTATATATATATATATATATATATATATATATATATATATATATATATATATATATAATTCTGATTAGGATATGTCTTAGAATCTTTTTTATTGGGGCCATTTTTTGCTGGTATCCTTCAGGCTTCTTGGGTCTGGATGCCTGTATCCTTTAATTCTGGGAACTTTTATGCAAGGACTTTTATAACTGTACCTATGTCCTTGGGGTTTCCTTCTTGTTCCTCTGGGAGTCCATGATTCTTGTGTTGTTCCTCTTGAATTCATCCCAATGTTCTCTGTTCCTCTGCTGATCAATTTTTTCAATTGTTGCATTTTCCTGAGTGCTTCTTGCAACTCATTTTCATTCTCACTGATTCTGTCTTCCACTGTTGTCATCCTAAACTTGAAAACCCATAAAGCATTTTTATTTAATCTACTGAGTTTTTATTGATATCTCTGATTGTATTGTTCTCATTTATGTCTGATTTCATCCTTTAGTTTATTGATTGCCCTTTCCACTGCTTCATTTATGTCTTCCTGTATTTTATTGGACATCTTTCCTTTTTGTCATTGAGATCATTAAACATTCTCACCATTGAATGTGAAAATTCAATGGTGAGAATTCAGACAAAAAAAATTCTTTGTCTGAGAGATTATGCATGTGTGCATTCTGTTTTGAGTCTTCAGTGTTGTTTTCTTAATCTTCTCTTTGAGCTGGGTATCTGCATTGTTTCAACTTGGTACTGTAGTAGTCCGGGGTGGATTCTTCTGGGGCACTGTTTCTTCCTCACTGTCAGGTAGGACTCTGCACATGCTCAGCAGATGATGTTCTCCTCTTCCCTCTTCAAGGATGTTACCTTCCTCTTGGTATTGAATTTCTTGCTTTTGTATTAACATATGACCTCTTGAGGCACGCCCCCAGGGAGGTTACCTGATGGGGAGGTGTCCTGTAAAGGTTCAAAATGTTCCATTTATTTCCTCTGCAGATTGGAATTCTGGGAGTTGTAGTTTAATTTATTTCCCCAACATGTGGTTGTAGTGGCTCTGGGGCCTCTCGGCTACTTTCATCACACACTCGCCAGGCCAGCCACATCCCTGATTTTGCAGTTTCTTGTCTTTAAATAATTGTATTTTCACTGGTTTCCACATATTCTTTTCCATTTCAATAATTAAAATAAATTTGCCCTTATATAATATTAGAATTTGATGCTCAATTTTAATTCACAGCATGGAAATTTGTAAAAAACACTTTAATGTGAGAAAAATGAATATTATTGTTCTTTTGAGCTACATAGCACATTAGCAATGTTTTATATCTTCTGATTGAAAACTATTTTCATATTTTAAAAGCCTAGTTTAGAAGTTGCAGTTGTTGGGTAAAAGTGTGTCAAATTACACAATAAAATGTACTGATTTCTGAAATATCTGATATCTTATGTGTTGTTTTATTGTATAAAGGCATAGAACACACCTATGTTTGAATAAATTTGTTCATTTTGATATTTTGACCCATCTCAGATTGCATAGTTATATTTACTTTTTTAAATTTCTGGGAATTAAGATTTTTCTTAGTTTTTCTAAAAATCCACGTTCCCATAGGAACTTTGAAACCTTCCTTACTACTCAATCTGTAAAAACTTGAAGCAAACTTTAAATTATTTTTCAATGAATATAAAAATTAAAGTCATATTATCAAACATTTGATTAGTTAAAAACCTCTAGATTTTGTAGAGGAACTTCCTTATTAGATCAGTAATTTGTCACTCTCCAGAAGACAACCCTGGCAAAGAAGGTATCACAAAGGCAGTATCACTAGGGGGTGGGGGCCACTGGAGAATTCATTTTATTTTTTTAGTAAATCACCCATTTCCTCTCATTCCCAGTCAGCTATCCCATTCACCATAGACGAAAAGGATATATATAGCCAGGGGCTACAAAATTTTGATATTGAGCAATTGTTGCAAATTTGATGTGTAATTTTAGTAACGTTAACCTAAGCAATTGAATATTCCTTGTCAAGCCAAGTGATTTAAAATTCTCCTAACCCTATTAAAGTTTACAGAAAGACTATTTCCACCTTGGCCACCCTTTCACAGTTCTGGTGTACATTTACATCTTAAATGTCCATTACTTAACTAGTTTTCCTATCCATATATTTCTACTGAGATATTTTCTGGTTTGCTGCACTTGTTTAACTCACATGCACTTTTTGCGTCTCCCATTGCTTAACTTGGTACACCCATGAGAATGTTCAGATCTCGGGACGTATTTTGGCAGAATTGTTTCCTGTAATTTTCAGCATCACAAGTCATTCCATTGTCAGAGAGACAATTATATTCTTGAGGTATTAGTGATGTGCAAAATGATTGAGAAACAAACTAAGGATTAAAACAGGTTGTCCAGACTTTCAAATTTAAGCCTGTTTCTTTACTTCTTTCATTTCTTTAATTACATAAATAAATTAATGAATTACTAATTAATTTCTCATCAGGAGTGTCATAATTACCATCTCATCAGGAGTGTATTAATTACCATCACTATCACTATCACTATCTTCCCGTTTATCATCTATTTGCTAGAGCGGGCACCAGTAATATTTCCATATGTCCTGTCTCATGCTAGTAGAACCCAAAGGCATCCGTTTGCTCCAGGAACATAAAGAGCCTCAAACCATTTTAATTACTGATAATAACTAATTATCAGTATTTAATTAATGAGAAATGTCTATTAAAATAGTGTTGATATTAATATTTTAGGCATGCAATATGCTGTATATTCTCCACTACCAAAGGTCCAATTTCCACCCCATATATTTCTTATGGTCCACATACCACTACTGTATCATCTTTCTCATCACAATTCTAATTAGGACCATCAGTTACATTGCAAGAGTCAAAGGCTCTTTTTTCAATGGACAATTTGGTTACCTTTCTTTGCTTTCTTATACTCCACAAGATCCCCAATCTTTGGTTTTTCTTCTTACCGTTGGATTTTTTCTTAATCTGGCCTTCTAAATTATCCATCTTGTAACAAGAGACAATATTTGCATAGTTTTGTGTATTTCAAATGATACATATCTGTGCGTATGTTTTGAATATAATTTTATGTTCTCGGGGGTAGATCACAAGAAATAGTATTCTATATCATATCATAATTGCATTTTAGCTTTATGAGAAGTGTCCAAAATGTATTCCATAGAAGCTGAACCAATGTATACAGCCTCACCAACTATGAATGAGTTTTTTTGTTCATTTTTCTTTTGGGGGACGCACCCAGCAAAACTCAGAATTTATTCCATCTCTGTGCTCAGCAGTCACTCCTAGGGGTGATAAAGGGACTTTATGTGGTCCCAGTGATGAAACCTCTGTAGGTCGTATGCAAGAAAATTGTCCTACTTGCTTCTACTGACTCTGATTTGAAAGTTTTGATACATTCCTGCCAGAACATTTTCCCCAGTTTTTTTAATAGAACCAGTCAATACATCAAAAACACCATTTTAAAAATAAATGAGACCCTAAGAAATGTAATCATATTTCAAATTTATGAACTAAACAAATTACATTTTCAAAATTACAGCCTACCAACAGCAGTATCTAAATTCAGTGTAATTTCTGTTAAAATCCCAATGGCATTTTTGAATAACATAGAACTAAGGATAGGGAAAGAAATAAACTGAAGAAAATAAAATGAAAGAACTGAAATAAAATAATAAGGGAGTGAAATAAAAATAATATAATATGGAAGAAATAAGATAAGCAAGAAAGGTGAATGAAGGGTAACCTAGGCAGGGCTAGGGAGTCCAGAAACATTGGTGTTGAAGACGAGTTATGTCACTATGTATATGAGCAACACTGCTAACACAACTTAAGGCAGGAGACCCAGACTGTAGTAAATAAACCTAGAAATATTGCTCTCAAGGAGGCAGCCTTGGGGTTGACAGAAAAGGGTGAGTTGGTGGAAGAGTCGACATTCATGATGAGGGATGAGATCACTTGATCACTTACATTCCATTATTCCTCGATTTGCTCAAGCAGGCACCAGTAATGTTTCCATTTGTACTTATTGCATGCCAGTGTAGCCCAATGGCTACCCTCATTTAGAGTCTTGACAAAGAAGTCTGACTATCTTATAGGTGGGTGGCCACGTGATCTTTTAACATCCCTTGGAATTCAGTCAGTAATGGCACTAATCTAGCGGTAGTCTCCAAGTCGCATTGCATGCCCAGCCCATCTGATTTTCGAGGCCTATACGGCATCCCTGACTCTCGATTGTCGACAGAGGTTGGAACTCCAGATTACTTGTGTCACTTGAGCAAGGCGTGATATCCCAAGCATACCTCTTTCTATTCCTCTTTGGGAGACCAAAATAGCATTCTCATTCTGCTTTCATAGGACCCAGATCTCTAGGGCGAATGACAACAATGTTCATGATGAGATAGGTGTTGGAAAACTGTATGCTTGAAACTCAATAGCTTTGTAAATAAGAGTATCCAAATAAAAATAAATACATAAAAAACGATATGATCACTGTCTAGATATTCTGTTTATTTATAATGAATATTTAAGGTCTCTACATGTGAGTAGAAACCAAAGCTGTTTTCAAGTTTTGTGCTTGTTTGGGGGAAGATATTGAGTTATACAGTGCTCTTGGCTCTGTGCTAGGGCCTGCTCCTGACAGTGTTTGGCACATCATATGAGGGTCTGGGATTGTTGAATCAATGTTAGTCTGCAAGCACGCTAGCTGCTGTAGTAACTCTCCTGTCCTAGCAATTTGGACTTTTTTTTTCTCTTTGGGCCACACCCGTCAATACTCAGGGGTTACTCCTGACCCTGTTCTTAGGAATTACTTTTAGCAGTGCTCGGGGAATGTATGGGATGCCAGGGATCGAACCTGGGTCTCTCTGCCTGCAAGATAAAAGCCCTACCCGCTGGATTATTACACTGGCCTCAATTTAGATTTCTGAAAAAAGTTTTTGGTGGATTCTTTAGACTTTTCTGTGTATTTAATATGTTATCTATAAGAAAATAGTATAACTTTTATTTTCAGTTGAATTCCTTTCATCTCTTTCTTTCCCTGATCGCTATGATGGGAACTTTCAAGACCATGTTGAGTAATAGTGGCATACTGGTCTTATGTCCTACTATGGAAGAGAAGTTTGCAGACTTTTGCCATTGTGGTAGCTGAAAGTTTGTTGCATATGACTTTACCAATGTTGAAGTTCTTTTGTTCTATCCCCTTTTGTTGATACTGTTCATTATAAATTATTAAATAGTTGTTGAACCTTGTGAAGCTTTTTCTATACATCTACTGACATGTACATGCAATTTCTATTCTTTTCTGGTTGATTTTGTTATTACACCTATTTATGTTGAACCATTTTATATACCTTGAATAAATTCCACTGTGTTATTTTGTTTTATTCTTTCTGTGTGCTGTTAAATTTGTTTTTCTAAAATCTTATTGAGAACATCAGGAGTTTTGCATCTTTATCCATTGGTACGCTACTTTCTACTATTTCTTATTTTAGTGACATCTTTGTTATTAGCTTCAACATAATGTTGACCTAATAAAAATATTTGGATACATTTATTTTTCTGAAATCTTCGATAAATATTGTGAAGAATAGTTACCAAGGCACCTTTAGAGCTTAAAAGAACGTTTGTGTTATCATTTCTGAACATGAAATTTTATTTTGATGGTGAGTTTTGATAAATTTTTTGGATTATAAAGTTTCCATAATCAGAATTCTTTTTCTTTTTTCAATTTAAATTTAGGGAATTTATGATTCAAAAATTATATTTCTATCTCCTAGGGCCTCTAATTCATTTGCATTAAGTTAGTCATCATAGTATCTTGCAATCTTTTGTATTTCTACAGTATTTGTCTTCACCATTTTAGTTATAATCCAACTAGTTTCTTTTTATGTATTTGTTACTCTCACAAAGGCTTGTTAATATTATTAATTTTTTTTGAAAAACAAGATTACAATTCTACTTATTTTACATGCTTTATATATACATCTATATATGTACATATATATACATATACCCACATATATAGATACATATGCATTTATATATAAAAACTATGTATAGAATTATAATGTGCTTATTTTAGTAATTCTTAAGATTCCTTAGTTTCTCGCTTCTACTTAGTATACTTAGAACTTATTATTTTTCTTATTTAGAATAAGATTCTTAAGATCCGTGTCTTTTTACTCCTCCTGATATAAATTGCAATACTATTTTACTGAACAGAGGGCATGACCTAGACAGAAGCAATTCTTTATTTGTGTGTGAACCCCTATCGCCGATAAGTCACATTTTATAATTCGATACAAGAAAATGATAGCTTTTATAGTTTGAAATTAAAATCATTTTATTGAGATCAGAAATTAGCCAATTAACTATTTCTATAGTGTCATGAAAAAAACTCAACATAGTATTGAAAGCAGATTAAATTTAATCTTTGTGAGTGTACAAATATGTTCATTTACATAAAGTTCAACTTTCTGTTTATGGTCATGGTGTCAATCTTACTAAAAATGCCTGAATTTTAATAATACAGGCTTCATGTGCTGACAGGCTTTTCTCACAGGGCTCAGGTCTGGGGGGTCACTGAATGTGTTGCTCAGCACAGCCCTGATGGCCTGTTTCAGAGCCTGACCTAGGGTATTAGATCTCTCAGGTCCAGTAAGCCAGGACACACACCCTGTACATGGGTAAAGGTTTTTATTTTAATTGATTAATTTATTTGGCTCTGGAAAAAACTAAAACACTTAAGATTAATTCCCAAAGTCAAAGATTGCCTTGGCTAGTTTTTAGTGACTAGTATTTAGTATTTAGGCTAGTACTTAGTGACAACATTTCCATGGGTTAGGATTTTCTAAGTTATGTTTTAATGATCCTCACTCTGCAAAGGGTTTACACTTTTCATACCCACACAAACTACAACCATTGAATGCTTATTTTCATACCCTTTGTGAGTTAGACTATGATACTTTGAAGCTCCTAAAATAGTAATGTATCCTTTATATCTGCTCAATACATATTTGATAATTTAATAAGTCATATATTATCCTATATTTTTATTATTACATTTGGTTTAATTTATTGCCAATTTTTATTTATTTTGTCAACAACAGAATACTTGGGCCAAGTCACATACTTTGATACATAAATGATTTAGGTTGTATTAAGCTTATGTATTAAGGCAATTGATTGTTTGTTATTAAGGTTAATAAATCACTGTATCACTGTATCACTGTATCACTGTCTTTCCATTTTCCTTCGATTTGCTCAAGCGGGTACCATAACATCTCCATATGTCCTGTTGTAAGCAAGTGTAGCCCAAGGGCATCTGCTTATTCCAGGACAGGAAGAGCCTCACAAACCATTCTTCAGGTCATAGAATTGAGGTTCATAAATGTTACTAGTTTTTGACATAACAATAAAACATGGGCAGCTTGCCAGGCTCTGCCATGTAGGTGGTATATTCTCAGTAGAAGTCTCTCATATTGAGCATTTACTGATGAAACTTAAAGGGGAAAGATCAGGTTTTCTCTTGGATGGAGCTCTGAGGAACTATAGAGTCTATGGAGTTCTGAGGAACTATGGAGTCTAGATGTTGAGAATGACTGACCACATGACATGGGTATCAGTTAGAACCTGTCTAGAACTGTATACAGTGTATAAATGTGAAAGATCCTGGGAAGGACCTTTACCTAAAATCAGTATTATCTAAGAATATTCGTTTCGCTTCATGGCTGGGCGCCAATGGATCTGTGGGTCTGGCATGGGTGGGTCTCTTCCAGGGTGCTGGCATGGAGGTAGAGGAAAGAGCAGAGCCCAAATCTCCGCTCCGACTCTGGCCAACGTGGTCTCCCCAGCACGTGTGAGCAAAGCCTTGGAGTCATGTTGGACTAAGCCAGCGGATGGCTGAGCCCCTTACCAGGAGGTCAGATCCATGGGTTGCTTCCACGTGGGGCCGGCCAAGCAGCACAGCTTTAGGTCTGGAGTGGATGAGTCTGGATCTCTTCCGGGGTTGCAGAGGAGCTGTGGATCTGGCATGAATGGGTCTCTCTTCCAGGGTAGCTGGTATGGAGGTGGAGGAAAGGGTGGAGCCCATATCTCCGCCTCCCAGTCAGACAAGCATGGTCCCTCCCCCATACGTGTGAGCGAACCCTTGGAACAATGTTAGACTCGACAGGGGCTGGCCAAGCCCCTTACCAGAAGGTCAGCTCTACAAGGTTAATACATGAATGAATCACTTAAATCATAGATAAGCGGAGATGGAAGAATCAGTATTTCCCTTTTATAAAGGCTTAATTTTTTTGAAAATGTAAATACAATGAGTGGCAAGTTTTCATCTTAAAATACTACAATCAAAGTATTCTATTTCTAACTATGAAGGCAAATATTATGCTTTTCTAAACTATGGTTATGTCTTCAGAGATAAAACTTTGTAAATGTTGCTTTCTTCCCTTTGGCAGTCTATTTGGACAAACCAGTATTTTTTGAAGATAATTTTCTACATTTTTTGATAGTCAGTTATGAGAAACCATTTTGTTGCTTATTTTAGAAAAGTCACTGTCAAAATGATCAAGTTCAAAGAGGAATGCTGGCTAGTTCATTAACACCCCTCACTTTGGAACATCTATGGAAGTTAGTTCTGTGGTCCAAGTCAGTTCCAAGAAATTTCCATCCCAGAGATGGCAGAAATAAAATTCAGTTAGCCTCAGATTACCATATGTAGTAACATTGAATTCTGAAAATAGAAGATTTGACATATTTGATCAAAAAAGTGTTAGATTAAGAGTATTTTTTTTATCTTCCTTGACAAAATTATTAATGAACAATTAATAATTCTTCATTATTGGGTCAGATTTAGTATTGAATTCTTATTATTATGTTACTTTCATTATTATTATTATATTATTTTCATTATTATATTATTTTCATTTCATTATTATATTATTTTCATGAGGGTAGCAAGACAGCCCTCATATTAGGCTGGAAATGTATTTTTACGATTATCTAGAAACATTTGAATATTTAGCATTTTAACACTTTTTAATGAGTCTTACAAGTTTCTATTTATGCAAAAATCTGACTTCTGAGAAGAATCTGATGAGAGCAGTTATGAACGCTCTTAAGAAATATTGGAGGAGGGCTGGAGCGATAGCCCAGTGGGTAGGGCATTTGCCTTGCACACAGCTGGCCCATGCGGGCCCGGGTTCAATCCCTGGCAACCCATATGGTCCCCCGAGCACCACCAGGAGTGATTCTTGAGTGCAGAGCCAGGAGAAACCCCTGAACATTGCCGGTTGTGACCCAGAAAGCAAAAAAAAAAAAAAAAGAAATACTGGAGGACTGGAGAGAGATAGATAGGCTAGGTTGCATGTCTTGCATGCAGTCAACCCTGGGTTCGATCTCTGGCATACAGTGAGATTCCACAGAGCACCATGAGAATTCCACTACAATTCCTGATTGTAGTGCCAGGACAAACCCCTGAGAATCACCTGTATGATCCTCTAACCCCTAGACTAAAAATAAGAATTATGAGGATATATTGGAAGCAAATGGTTTTATTCTTCTGTGTTTCTAAATTCTGGAGTTATGCACTCACTCCCACACCCTATAGGACCTTGGTGAGATTTGTCCTCAGTAATTATGGAGGACGCAGGACTGTGTCAGTGATGCTGCAAACATTACCTTGTTGCCATCAGCATTTCACACAAAACAGATTTAGTTGAAACTTCCTGGTATTGTTTGTATTGTGCCTTCTTACATCAAATTCAGTAAAAACCTATCTTGGAAAAGATATAATATTAGCTTAGTTTGGTGTAAAGTTGTGAGAAATGACAGAGCACTGAAAGGTAAGTCAAAGGCTGAAATCTATTTGCCATTAAAAGGCCACAATAGGTCTCAGGGATTAACTGGAGGGTATGCAGAAATGTATCTTATGAATATGACAAATATGTACTTTCCTAGGACCTTCAAATCTGATTAAATAAAGTTTTGTCATGAGTAAGAGTAAAATAAAATAGAAAATCGCAAAGAAAGATGATGTAATTTTTGAAAATCATTAATAATACTCATTTTGCTTTATGTATAGGGGCTGCATGTGACTGTGCACAGATTTCTCATGACTCTGCTCACAGGGCTCACTCCTGGGGCTCTTGGGGACAACATACAGTTCTTTTGACCAAATCTGTGTTGGTTGCTTGCAAGGCAAGTTTCTTACCGTATGTATCTCTTCTGGCCCCAGTAATAATAATGAACCGATTTAAGCCTTGTGTACATAATCATTTTAACTTTGTGACGTGTCTATTGTATTTTTGCACACTTTTCATTTGGCCTTCCCAGAATTTCCCTGAGATTTTATCTGGAGTTGTCAATACATTATATTACTTAAAAAATAGCAATCATAATTACCCATTATTTCCATCCCATTAATAACAATTCTTCTTAATGAGTATCCAGAATTTGATAAAGAGAAAATTAATTAGGAATTATGCTCCCATAAACAGCTAAAGCATTGCAGAACCATTTTCATATCCATTTGATAAAAATATAGCATTATATAGTAAATATTTCAGTATTTGGCATAGTGAATTCAATAGAATAATAACCAAAATTTCATCTGTAGATCTATGAAGGCATAAGAAGAGTATTTTGAATATAAATGGTGATAAACTATCAAATTAAATTTCCCATTAAGCAAAGAGAAATGCACTTGTAACAATTAGTCACCCATATCTAACTTTAGCTGAACTCATCTAGCTTCATATTTATTTTCCTTGTTTGTTTTCTTCATTATTTTTCATTTATATGTCCTAGATTTGGGCAGTAAATGATGTGAATGGGCACATAAAATTGTCCTAGGCTGTGAAGTTGCACCAGATATGATGTGGATCTAGAAGAAATTTCATATAGTACTAAGAGCACACTCTCTCTTTCCTTTCAACAATGCCAGAAATGATTTAAATGAAAATGAGTCACAGTGCTGAAGAAGAACTAGATATTGAACTTTATAAAAGTACAAGCAGACCTTCGTGACAGGCAGTTTATCATTCTTCTACTTTAAGATATTAATTTCAATTTCAATCTTCCTGTAAAACAAAAAGGAACTATTTTTTTATTATGGAGTAATAGCCTTACTGAAGTGACATAAATTATAATTGAAGACATTAACGTTACACACTAAAGGCCTCTTACTTCTCCTTTACACGGTGTATTTCTTTCCAGTTGAGTATGGATTGCTTCTACAAATAATCTATTTTTGCACCAAACTAGATTCTAAACTCTCCTGCTGCAACACTCTTAGACAAAATTTGTCAAAAGTAATTGGTGTTTCCCTTTGCTTTGTTTTATGAACTATTTCTTGACATCTCTTTGAAGAATTTCTTAAAACTATGTATTATTATATATGAATCTGTAATTTGCTAACCTCCAGTATTGAAAATCAAGGACTAGTGAATTCCAAATTATATTTTAGAACAATTTTAAAAATAAATTTTTAATTTTCTATGGTGTTCTATGTCAAAATAGGGGTTCGACAGGGTGATACCATTTCACAAAAACTCTTCAGTGCCACCCCTGAGGTTATCACACGACAATTAGAATGGGAAGGAATGTGAGTGAAGATAGATGGTCGGCAAGTATACCACCTCCACTTCACTGATGACATCGTTCTAATAACACCAAACATTAGCCAAGCAGCACAAATGCTGACTGACTTTGACCGAGAATGTGGAAAGATAGGTCTACAGCTGAATATCAACAATCTATGCTCATGAAAAATGAACTAGTTCCAGAGGCCCCATTCACTCTCAATGGACCAAACATCTCTGAATGCAGCAGCTATGTGTACCTAGGTAGAGAAGTCAACATGATGAACGACCTAAAACCTGAGCTGTGCAGGAGGAAGAGAGAAACATGGAATGCTTTCAAAAGCATTGAAGAAATAGCTAAAAAGACAAAGAACCTCTGCCTCTGGGCACATCTCTTTGAATCCATGGTCATCCCTCCATTAACATATGCCTCAGAGACCTGGGCCCTACAAAAGCAGGATGAGAATGCTCTTTGGGTCTCCCAAAGAGGAATTGAAAGAGCTATGCTTAGAATATCATGCCTCACTCAAGGGAGAGAAGGAATCTGGAGTTCTGACCCTCATCGCTATTCCAGAGTCAGGGACACTGTCTCATTTGCCAAGGCATCGGAAATTAGATGGGCTGGACTTGTAATGTGATTTGGAGATGAAGGCTAGACTAGAGCCATTACTGACTGGATCACATGGGATGTGAAAAGATATGTGGCCGCCCACCTACAAGTTGGTCAGACTTCTTCATCAAGACCCTGAACGAATGGTTTGGGGCTCTTTGTATTCCTGAAGCAACCAGATGCCATTGGCACGTGATAGGGTCAAATGGAAATGCTGCTGGCATCTGCTCAAGCATATCAATAAATAATGGGATCAAGTGATCAAGTGATGTTGTTAAACTTTTTAATTATTCCCTAGATTTTATTTACAATGTGTTTATATTTTCATTAACATACCATTTATCTTAGTAAAAATTATATTCCCTGCTGCAGTCTTTTTTAATCCAGCCCTGGTATGCTGATCCAGAGACAGACATGGGGCAGAGCTGCTACTGGCTTTCCCTGTGCCCAGCCACTCATGAGGTGCCCGGGAGGGATGGCAGGTTCTAGCCCTAGCCTGCCACCCCAGCAGAGCCTCACAACAGGCCAGAAAACCCCCCAACTCCATGAGGGCCTCCATTTTCCACAGCCGGACTCCCCCTCATCAGAACTCCACCCAGCAGACCAGCCTATCACAGCCTGGCTAGCATGGCTGATTGAGGCCTAGCAGTTCATCAATAAATGCTGGATTTTGAGATGACTACAAGAGTATGCTACCCGCATGGCAGAGCCTGGCAAGCTACCCGTGTCGTATTTGATATGCCAGATACCAGTAACAATTATAGACCTCATTCCCATGACCTGATGGAATGGTTTTGAGGCTCTTTATGTTCCTGGAGCAAACAGGTGCCCTTGGGCTCTACTAGCACAAGATAGGTCATATGGAGATATTACTGGTGCCTGCTCAAGCAAATCGATGATGAACGGGAAGACAGTGATACAGTGAAAAATTATATTATAAAATCTCTCTTAGCTTTAAATTTTATTATATTAAATATGGTGAAATGGCTTTTAAATTTATGATCTGATAATGTTAAAAGCAGACAATTAACAACTATCAAGTAATGGATAATGATAACATTAACAAATATAGAGTACTTTGCTATAGAAAGAATCTAAGTGCATATTAAGAATCTTGAAATTGTTATTAGTGCTAGCATATTGAATGACAAATAATGTCTATAAGTAAAAAAAGGAGATTAAGAGGCATTATAAGAGTCTTAAATTAAAGGGATAATGGCTATTTTACATATGCAACAACTAAACTTTTAGTAATCATAAAACTTTAAAAATTTCAGCGTAATGTATATGAAACAATACATATTAAAATAAATAACACTAAACAATTCAGACTGGAAAGTCCCTTGGGACCAAATTACTTGTATGAGACTAGTAAGGCACCAGCCACCAGATGCCTTTCTCTGCTTATTTATATCACTTTATTCTGTTTTAGACATACTTGAAGTCCTAGTATTTATGGTAATTTATTGAAGAATCATTATAAATTAATGCAAAATATGAAAGAAAAAAATTCCAGCTACTGCTTTTATAAACTAAATCTTCTGCCTTCTTTGTCATCATAAAGATCAATCCTTTTAGTAACTGCATCGTATTCCATCGTGTATACAGAACCATATTTTTTATCCATTCAATTGTCATGAATACTTAATTTCCATTTTCATCTCTTGCCTAAAGGAAACAATTCTGCTCTGAATATAGTGATGAATCTTCTTGAACTTGACTTGCAACATTATAGGACTCAAGGGAATTATGCTCAATCAATGACATGACAAAGACAAATGCCATCTAGATTTACTCTTGAAAAGATAAAAAAATAAAGCAATGATAACACAAAACAAATTGTAAACAAACTAAAATTCTAACAACAGATTTAAATTACTTAGGTGGAAAGAGATGGGGGAATATAATGATGCAGGCCAATAGGTTTTTTGAGGAATTACTGAAAATCATAAGGGCAATTGGATGGGAAATGGGATCATGGTGCCTGATAACAGCAGTTTTCTTGTCAGTTCGACTTTTGGTGAAATCATAGTGTAACAGACACAAATGTGAAATTATAATAATACGCATTAAGATTACATGTAGTTACATAGCACAGTTAATCCCTAAGATTTGTTTTGAATTTTCTGCCCACCTTTATCCAACTATCTCACCTAACACCACTTCTTCATCTCCTTCTCTACCTCTTGTAACCTCTGGGTTCCACACAGTAGCTATCACATTTTTCTTCCTTTATAATATTGGAAAAACTCCAGAAACTTTATTTTATATTATATTTATTCTAAGACTAAAACATGACTCACCTTTTCCTTTTGACGTTTCTCTATTTTTTTAATCAGGAAATTTAAAGGTCAAATTGACCAGGAAAAAAAAAATGTCATCACTTGTCACTATGTGAATACTCTCATGAGGGATTTCTACTTCAGATAAACAGTAAAGTGAGTTTTAAAAAGGTGATTAACTATGATTCACTGGCTTTAAGAAATGTGCAAAAGCAAATTAAAATAATAGCTATTGTTACTATAGTTACAAGAAAAGACTTTGGTTCAAGATTAAAGAGCAGCTTTCAAAAGTGATTTATGGATTTCTTAAAATTTGATTCATGAATATCATCTTTCTAAATAGTATTTATTGGAGCTTATGCAATATTTCTCATAAAAATCAACTTATGAATTATTGATATGTGTTAGTGATCTGATTATAAAAATAACTGCATATGAAACAATGTACTTGAAAATAAGACTAAGTTGTTGCAATTAATCAAAATTCTAATTTAAAAATATTGTAATCAAAATTTCAAAACCCAGAAGCAAATCTTATAATTACATATGCTTTAAAACATTATATATATGGATGCATATGTATGGGTGTGTATATGCATATGACTAACTCCATCCATCCATAAATATATATAATTATATTCATATATATTTATATATATATATATATATTTTTTTTTTTTTTTTGCTTTTTGGGTCACACCAGGCGATACTCAGGGGTTCCTCCTGGCTCTGCACTCAGGAATTACTCCTGGCGGTGCTCAGGGAACCATATGGGATGCCGGGGATCGAACCCGGGCTGGCATGGGCAGGCCGCGTGCAAGGCAAACGCCCTACCTGCTGGGCTATCGCTCAGGCTCCTGATGTCTCTCTGATTATGTGTCACTGCAATAGCTAAAATATTCGGTGCACATGAACTAACACACTCTTCACAACCATCTAAAAAAGTCAATCAAAGTTAGGTGATTTTGATTGACTAAATTTAATTTTATTAAAGCTATCTCCATCAGTTTCCAGCGTGTCAATATTGCTAAGCTCCTTAAATCTGTGCTTGGGCTCCAGGCTGTGTGCACCGTTTATCGTCTCCAAGTACAACCCAGAACTAAATGGGAAGCAGGTAATAGTTTTCTCTTCCTCTTCCCAGGACTCCTGAAGAAAAGAATTTCTCACATTCAGCCGCGGGTTCAAGTGAAGCGCAATATCCTTTGATTTTCCTGATATTAGGTCGACATGAAAACCTTTGAAGTTTGTATTCACTTCTCCTTTAATCACGACAGTTCGCCCAGGGCCCATGGGAATGTTCAACCTGGCAGTCAATCGCAGCGTGACGTGACAGACCAGAGTTTTGTACGGAGCTGAAGTTGAAACCAACTGAGTGAATGTTCACTTTGCCGTAAATGCCCAGTGTCTATATTTTCGGAGCTGATCCTGTGGTTAAAAAGCAGCATGTGTTTTCCGTTCACAGCCACGTGAGACTCACAGACATGGGGCAGAGCTGCTACCGGCTCTCCCTGTGCCCAACCCCTCACAAGGCGCCCTGGAGGGATGGCGGGTTCTAGCCCTGGCCCGCCACCCCAGCAGAGGCACACAACAAGCCAGACGACCCCCCCACTCCATGAGGGGCCTCCATTTTCCACATCTGGACTCCCCTCTCGTCGGAACTCCACCCAGGAGAGCCTATCACAGCCTGGCTCGCTTGGCGGTTGCTGCCGCACGGTTCATCAATAAATGCTGGAGATCAGAGGTGACTATCAGAGTATGCCACCAGCACGGCAGAGCCTGGCAAGCTACCCGTGTCATATTTGAAATGCCAAATACCAGTAACAATTATAGAACTCATTCCCATGACCTGATGGAATGGTTTGAGGCTCTTTATGTTCCTGGAGCAAGCAGCTGCCCTTAGGCTCTACTAGCATGAGACAGGACATATGGAGATGTTAGTGGTGTCCACTCGAGCAAATCGATGATGAGCGGGAAGACAGTGCTACAGTGCTATATTTATGTACAGATATAAATATTTATACATATATAAATAGCATAAGGTCACTCTTTGGTGCTACTGTTGGTATATTCAAATACATGTGGAGGTTCTCGGGGAGCCATTGATTAACAGCGACCCATATCTTATCCCTGACTTAAAGAGCTTACGTTTCTAACATTGGTGGAGGGAAGTTGACATTGGTGGTAGGATCAGTGCTGCAATATTGTACGTCACCAATTAACTATGAATGACTTTGTAAACATGGTGCTTTGATAATTTTTAAAATTGATTTTTGAGAAAAGCTTGTGATTCTGATTATGTAAGCAACAAGCATTAAACTTGTCCTATTTCCTACTGTATGCTTATTATAATACCTCACTCACCTCCATTTTATTTTTGTGGGGACCCAAACCAGCAATGTCCATGAAGTTACTGCTGACCCTGCACTTAGGAATTACTCCTGGTTTTGCTCAGGAGGACATACAGGATGCCAGGGATTGAACTTGATTCTGCCTAATACATAGCAAGTGCCCTATCCTCTGTACTATCAATCTGGCCCCATCTCTAATTCCACATTAACTCTTGCCCTAATTTCTAATTTCCATAGATGTTCTTGAACATCATGTGGTTGAAGCTGAAAAAGGTCTTGTTATAGACAAACAAGAGAAGGGAGAACAAATGTTGTGATCTCAGAGAATTCTGCTGGAGCGAATCATGGCTGTAAATCTCTCCTACAGGGTGCCAGAAGCCAACAATCTTCAAAAAAAGATTTCTGAATCTCATCAGACTCCTTACACCTGCTAGCCTGCTCCTTGAAATTTTCTGATAATGTCATTTCCTGATCTTTTCTACACAGAACACTAACCACATATCACAGTTGGCGATATGTTCAACAACTTTTCAGGTGACTAGTGCCTGAATAAATCTTTTACTTATTTTTTTTTGCATAATTTTATTCTTGGATAATGGCTTTCAAGCAAGTGCACCCAAATTTAGGTTTGATATCAACTACTCATCTATTACCCAATCTTAAAAATATTTTAATATGAATTTATTGCAATGTAATAATGCATATGAATACATATATTTAAACTATAGTATTTTTTCATATTTGCACACACATATATGTATATTTATGAAACCACCACATTGACAAGTTAAGTAACATATTAATCACCTGAAAATGTTCTGAATGTCTTACTTCTTTCTCTTCATTTCTTTTCCTTATGACCAGGAATACACTAGCATAACCCCTGTCATTATAGATTAATTTTCATTCTATAGACTTTTTAAAAATACTGTGCATATATCCTCCATTTAGTCTGTATTTCCTCCCTTCATATAGTTTTGTTAGCAGCCATTCATGCTATTATATTATAATAAATTATATCATACAATATAGTATTTATTATGGTGTATATTATAAAATGTGTGCATATATAATACAGTATGCAATATAATATTTATGACTAAAACAAATATATAAAGGGATATATAATATATTTGGCAAGTGAATGTACATATATATGAATGTATGCTCATATATATGTATATATACATATATATTCAAGTAAAGGAATATATGTATATATCCATATATATGAGAATACATTCATATATATATACATATATATACCTTTACTTTACTTGCCAGATATATGCACAGGTTTGAATGACAATGAGGAGAGTTTTCTCAGGTGTTCTTAATTGCTTTATCAATGTTTCCAAATGTGCCTAGCATCATTTCCAATAATGATAGACTTGACTTACTACAAAGTAACATTTTAAACATTCCAAAGCACTCATCATGTACTATAAACGTTACTTTTTAAAAAAAGAGAAGAAGAGTTTCTGAAGATAATGGGGGTGGCCAGCTGAAAGATGTTGAAGCATGTGGCTATGAAGACTGCTGGGACTCAGTTCAAATATAATTAAATGTGTTCCTTCAAAAGGCATGTCAGTTATTAGGCTATTAATTCCATATAATAAAAAGACTTCCCTAAGTTCTGTTATCAAGATAGTTTTTGAATGTCAACATTACAATACCATAAACACCCTGACTTTTAGCCACAGTGACTCATCATAATATGTCAAAACTTATGTCGATATAGATTCAAATCCACTTCGCTTAGGTTCCTAACGGGAATTCTAGGAAAAACATTATCTACATTATGCCAAAACACACTTGATTTATAAAGTGTGTCATAAATCTTAATTTTATTGTTAAAACCCAGAGAATATTTTTGGCCAAAGATGGATCAGTAGTTGATCCCTAATGACTAATACTAGACTTCAAAAGTGTGAAATTATTGATTATTAGAATGCGTTGGGATGACTCTGTAATTATGAAAAAGTACTGCCAGCTTTAAGCATAGTGATTGATATCCCTCAGATTTGTATGGTTGTTTATTTTTCTATTGTGGATTTTACTATCCTTTTCACTGCCTATCTTTAAACTTCAACACTGACAAAACTGTTTTAAAGTCTATGTATTTATCTTTCAATGAATTATTTATTACTGTAATAATACTCTATATCATTTTAAGATTGATTTCTTTCACCTAACATAGTGCACCAAGTTTCATCTATGTTGTTTATATTGGTGATCTTTTTGCATTTTTTGAACCAAGTGATATATTTATAGATATAATTTCATAGGCCATTTTCTAGTATTTGATCTGGCTCTCTTATATATGAGTTACAAGCTAACCCAAAAATATATAATGGGGACGGGCATTATCATGTTACAGCAATGGTTTTCTTTTTTTTTTAATATTTTATTATTTTTTTTAATTTTTTTTTTTGCGTTTTGGGTCACACCCGGCAATGCTCAGGGGTTACTCCTGGCTTTGCACTCAGGAATTACTCCTGGCGGTGCTCGGGGACCATATGGGATGCCGGGGATCGAACCCAGGTCAGCACAGGCGGGCCGTGTGCAAGGCAAATGCCCTACCCTCTGGGCTATCGCTCCAGCCCACAGCAATAGTTTTCCTGGAAAACATTTAATGTTTATTAAACAGTCCTCTTTTGGTGTATGCACCAACCACCACAGCCAGCTATATAAGAAGAGAGACACTCCAGACCCACAGCTGTGCCGTTTGGCCCCCTTGTGGAAGCAGCCATAGAGTTCCAGAGGGTGGTATATGGCTGGGCCAGCCCTTGGCAGAGTCCAATTGCCAAGGATTCGCTCACACATGTGGTGTGTGTGTGGGGGAGGCACGCTTGCCAGACTGGGACCAGGGATTTGAGCTCCTCCTCCCCATCCCTCCACCTCCTTGTCAGAGGGCATGGCTACGAGTTGCCAACCACCACAGTCAGCAACACCAGAAGAGAGCCATTCCACACCCAGAGCTACACCCCTTGGCCCCACGTGGAAGCAGCCCATGGAGTTCCGGAGGATGGTAAATGACTCGGTAAGTCCTTGGCGGAGTCCAACATAGCTCCAGGGTTTGCTCACACATGTGGGGGGTTGGGGGCACGCTGGCGGACTTGGGGCAGGGATTTGGGCAGGGATTTCCCCATTCCTCCCACCTCTATGTCAGCAGACGTGGCTGTGAGCTCCCAACCACCACATTCAACAACCCCTGGAAGAGAGACATTCCAGACCCACAGCTGCACCACTGTGTGGCTGCTCTGCAGCCACACAACAGTTTTAGGTAATCTGGAAGTTAGGACTATGTCCTTCCCAGGATATTTCACATTTATACACTGTATATAGTATGCTACCTGCACGGCAGAGCCTGGCAAGCTACCCGTGTCGTATTTGATATGCCAAATACCAGTAATAATTATAGACCTCATTCCAAATGGATTGAGGCTCTTTTTGTTCCTGGAGCAAGCAGATGTCCTTGGGCTTTACTAGCATGAGACAGGACATATGGAGATGTTACTGGGGCCCGCTCGAGCAAATCGATGATGAATGGGAAGACAGTGATATAGTCTAAGCAGGTTCTAGCTGTGGCACATCATCCCAGTGAGCCTAGCAAGAAGCCGGAGGAACCCCCACACCATGAGGAAAGTCATTCTCAACATCCAGACTCCACAGCTCCTCACAGCTCCATCCAAGAGAAAGCTTATCTCTCCCCATTGAGGTTCATCAGTAAATGCTAGAGGTTCATCAGTAAATGCTAGAGATGAGAACCTACTACTGAGAGTGTACCACCTACATGGTAAAACCTGGAAAGCTACACGTGTTGTATTTGACATGCCAAAAACCAGTTATAATTATAGACCTCATTCCCATGACCTGAACAAATGGTTTGAGGCCTTTCGTGTTCCTTGAGCAAGCAGATACCCTTTGGCTACATTTGCTCTCAACAAGATTTATGGAGATGTTACTGGTGCCCATTTGAGCAAATCAATGAACAACGGGAAGACAAGACAAGTGATGCTAGTTAAGGACTAGATCAAGTACCATAATGAGAGTTTCTAAGGTATACTTTTGGGTATATAATCTTTCATGTCTGCACAGATCACCTCTCCCCATGTGTATCTTATGCTTTCATAAGAATTTACCTATAACCATTGATACATGCATATACTCATCCCGTGCATGTGTATCTATATGTGTCTATATCCATGCATGCATGTATACATTTGTCTGCAGTCATTTGTTGATAATTTTGTCATATATACATCTTCGTTTTCCTGTAAGTATTTTTGTCTTATTTAAATATTAACTTCACTTCCAGAAACTCCTTGATGCTTTTCACACCCAGAAAGCCTCCTAAAGTCTATATCTAAAGGACCTCTGATACTTTTCTTTTCCTTTTTTTTTTTTTTGGTGAGGGGTCACACCAGCAATACTCAAAGGTTGCTCCTGGCTCTGAACTAAGGAATTACTACTGGTGGTGATTGGGGGACCATATGGGATGCCAGGGATAGAACCCAGGATACGCAACATGTAAGGCAAACACCATACCCACTGTGTTCTTGCTCTGGCCCCATCTGATTGTTTTCTTTAAGCATGCAAGATTTAATTCTTTACAACTTTTTAATGTGACTTTCCTAAATAATCAAACATTTAAAAATGTGAATAGAATACATGTCTTGTCATAGTAAAATGCCATTTTGTATGAATATACTAAGTATTTTATAAGGTCCAGCAGACCTAAGGGCACACAAATCAGGCCTAAGAACATTCAAATTACTATTCACTCTGGCTATAAAGTGCAGGACATTTTGGTAGTTCGGTTGGGTCAGCTGTCATGAAGATCTAACAGTAATCTGTGCATATAAGGTATGTATCCCTTCCCATTGTTTTCCAAACCATGAAAATATTTGGTTTTTATTCCATTTCACCTTTTCTGCAAAAATATAAAGCCTGACTCCTATAAATTAATGCCTATCATATTACCATAAACAGTTACCAGTCACACACACATATATAATCCACATATATAATATCCATAAATAATTTCACATTTCAGTTTCTTTTTAGTATATTTAAACTTGTTTGGTTTCAAATATGAATTATTCATGCAAAAGAAAAAATTGCTGAGCATAATTCCTTCTTAGATTTCTAAGTAACAGGGATTTCTGTTCACTAAGTTTCTTTGATTCTACAAAACAATTGCCACGTCATTAAAATGAAAAATTCCTATATTTAAGATTTAAATATATTTTATGCTTTTTGGGGGCCACACATAATGGGGTTCATGGCATATTTCTGCCACTGTAATCAGAAGTCATTTCAAGCAGACTCAGAGGACCCTATAAAGTGCTGAGGATTGAACCTGGGTTGTCTGCATACAAGGCAAACACTACCCACTTACTTTCTCTCTGGCCTAGAGATTCTTTTCATGGTGTTGAGTTATTCCTGGTGAAGTTTAGGGCTTTATGCAGTTCTCAGTGATCACCTCTGGTAGTGTTCAAGAGACATAGAGTATGTGCTGAGCATGAGTGCAGCCAGGGACTGAACAGAAGTGTCTCATGTTCAATAAAGTTGCCTTACCCACTGTGCTATCTCTTCTACCAGCACTTTATGTGTATTTTTACAATAAAATTAAATGTCTTACCTTCACAAAATAAAATTTTAGATGTTTCTATGACTTGAATGAATGGTTTCAAATCGGATTGAAAGAAACTTCTGTTTGCTAGGAATTGAAGACAATAAAGAATGGAAACACGTGAGAGGCGCATGCACACACACACACATACGCACACATGCACACACACAGTAGCATCCCTTGATTATGCAAAGTTCTTTACCCAGAAATAAAATCATTATGTTAACAACTTTCACGTTACCATCAAAACTAAATGAAACAATTTTAGATAGGTAGGCTAATTAAAAAGTCTTTATACAGAGGGATATAAGAACTCTCATAAAGAATCTCAGGGGAAGTGCCCAAATCTTAGTATCTCCATGAAGATACATCTCTAACAATTTCTGTTTGAGAGTTCTCATATTCAATTATTTCACCATGACCATCATAGGGGTGTATTTAGTACTGAGACTGTTTTATGAAGTTTCCTTAATTTATATCTTTCCTGATAAATCAAAAATTTTTCACTCTCCCTGAAGCATGTCCACATTCTCTTAATACTCCATTTGTCACTCAGTGCTGCTGGGAACAACCATTGCCAAATATGACAGTTCCCGAGCAGTCGAGTGCAGACATAGCTATGCAATCATTACAGGCAAAACAATATTTTGGGGTGGGCATTAGTACTACAATGAATAGTAATACACCTTTGAAATATTTGTCTTGCACCAGCAGACAGAACCTTGATGACAGAAATCTCATATGATCCCATGAGTACCTGTCAGAATTGATCCCTGAGCACAGAGTCAGGAGTAGCCTGAGATCTGCTGGAAAATGTTCATAACTACAGATCAACACCTTCACTGTGTGCCCTTGGCCCCTACCTCCAGCCCCACCTGCAAACATATGCAACCCTGGGGCCCTGGTGTCACCCTGGGGACCCCTGTTCACCAGTGTAGAGTGAAGCGTATGTCAGACTTGAGAACCCAGGGAGCACTGCACACTCAGTGTCTTGAGCACTATCGTCTCCTGAGCACTGCTCAAACTCTCCCCAATGAACCCCAAGCAAGCAAGATGCTTGAGAAATTCTTACTGCAGTATGTGCTTACTAATGGTTTTTATGCATTTCACAGGATACACCAGAGAAGTTTAAGAACAACTCGCAGCACTCAGCTGTGGGTCACTTTTGGCAGTACTCTGGGAATTGTGGGGTGAAGAGAATCAAACTGTGACTCCTTCATGAAAGTGTGTACTTAGCCTGATGCACTCTTCTACGCTAAGCTTTAGAGATTTGGAATGTTTTGATGAGTTTAACAAATTAGGAGTTGTATTAACAGAGAGAACATTGCTGTTATTCCAAAGAGAAACTTTTTTGTGCATTTGCAGACGCTGTCTGGTCTTACCACCATGCAAAAAGCACTCCTAAATTAGCCCCAAACTTTATAGAAAATCCTTTGCTGAGCAAAGAAAGGAAAACATGCAATATGCAATCTGTGCTGACTGTTTTTACTGGCAGCAGTTTAAGGCTCATCCTGCACCCCACGACACGCTTCACAAACACTGAACTTATAAACCCTCATTATGGGTCTTCCATTTCCTAACTAGTCAATCACTGGAAGCATCACATCTCTGTCACAGTGCCATGGCACTATGAGCACTTATGCTAGTGGCTGAGAGAAGCAACAGAGTAAAATCCCCGTTTAAGTACCATGGAGGACTGTGAAGTGTTAGGTTTTTATTACCCTAAGATGGATTATTCTAGGTCTTCTCATAGACTTCATTTTATTTTAAAGTAAAAGCTCTCTTTATGAGCAGCATTCACACAGCCTGAGCATTTTCCTTGATCAGAATAAATAGAAAGTTGTTTTCCAAGCTTATCTCACTCTACTAGATCTTATCAATAAACACTGCTCTAACTTGAATTCTCTGTCTGAATTCTTTGACAAGAGGCGTAAATTGAAACTTTCCTGCACCAGGCATCATTTGGATCAACTGAAGGACCCTATGGCAGCTCAAAATGTAATCCTTTCCATTTGTGAAATGAAATCCATTTCAATTTTGAATAAAAGCATAGTGAACTATGCTCTTATCATAATCATTATGACTTATGTATATTTTACTATATTCTGTAATTAAATGTTAGTCAACATATTGTAATGATTTTGCATGTCAATGTTGCAATACAAATCCAGGAAGCTAGTACAAGAGTAGGGAGCTACTCCTGTACTCTTGCAAATGGCCAACTTAGACTCTATCCCTGGTATCATTTTTTTTCATTTGCACGATCACATCAGAAATAATTAATGCATTTATTAAATAAGGATAATCCTGAATGAGAAATTTTTGAGACATATCTGTATACCTGATTTACATAGAATAAAACATAAAAAATAGAGAGAATTAGGAAAAAGATGGGAGGTTGTCAATCTTGTAGCATGTTCTATTATTTTGAAATCTAGCATCTTTTAGGTCTGTGAGGAAAAAAATCTCATCCTCATACTTAAGAAAACTGCATCTTAATTATAAAGCCATCAAAAGCTGATTTGCAAATTTTAGGAAAACCACAAATTTTTAAAATATATTTCTTTTTATCAAACCAGAAGTAACAAGATATTAATGAGTGTATGACCATCACTTTCACACTCAGCTTCTAAATTAATATGAACAAACAACATACAAGTGGCTTGACTGTGGTTTGAAAGCGATCGTTGAACAACACAGCTTTCGATTAGAATTAAACATGGGACTGTGCAAATTATTCCTTGCATGTCACAGAGATGTTAATGAGTCTCATGGTGAGAAACCTCTATTGTTCAGCATGGATTTTCAAAGCTACATGAATCCAGAGGCTGTGTGAATGCTGCTCATTAGATATAAAAAGGCGCTCTTTCTCTCCATTTGTATTATTTTGAGATTTTACATTTTGGCCACAAAATATAACTTTTATGTATGACAATATTGTGTGTATGACAATATGTGACAAGGATTCCAAATATGATACTCAATAAAGGGAATAAAATAATTTAAAATGTAAGATTTCACAGACCTTCTAAATCAATTCTATCAGTTTATAAAGAAGAGGATATGTTTTATTATCTAAATTTGTTGATAAAGAGAAAAAATGAAATGCAAAGTAGGAATTATAAGACAATACATTTTTACTAAAAATCCAATTTTCTTGTCATCTTTATAAATTGGTGGTACTATATATAATACTGAAAATCAAAATTTCCTTCTCTTTTTTGTAAATATAGTAGTAGTGGTTTGGATGTAATTTATCATATTCCTCAGTTCAAATTTCACTAGCCTTATTCATATTTGTGAAATATTTTATTGTAGTCGAGGCAGAATACATCTGGGCAAAAAAGCAATTTAAAGAGGACGATGGGAAAGAAACTTCCTTATTAGAATGGAGACATCAAAATCAAAATAGATTGAAGAGGATTAGGACTTTAAAATATATGCTAATTTTACATGTATTTGAAGGAGAATCGTGTGCTAATAACACACATTCAAAAGGGTGAATGTGACTTCGAATTTTCACATGAGGACTTAATTGCAACGATCCTTTCTCTAGATAAATACATTTTTATCAAAATAATATTTCACTTCATTTTAGTCACTTAAGTAAGTAAAGTACAAGACATTATAATTCCATTCTGTCATTGCAGTAAAAAAGAAAAAATGCAAAACATTATAAAACAAAACACTGATTTGGGGTATGCAGACTATTTTACAGATCCATTTATTTTGCAATTTCTCATAATGCTGTATTTTGTTTAACTATAAATTTTATAAGAGTTCTAACATCAATCTCCAAACCATTTTTAACCAATGAATATTTTAAAATATTAGTGAATGTTTAATTTGATATTTCTAAGTAATCTTGGTGGTATAATAAAATATTTAATTAAAAAATCTTTTAACTAAGTTCTATTTTTTTCTACACAAAATTGTTCAAAATTTTCTTATGAAAGGGTGCAGCTTTTAATTATTTTAATTTTGGATATGCAATGAATGTTAGATGTTTGTTAGCAACGAGTAAAAATCCAAAATGTCTCATTCAACATCCTAAAATTAACCAATAGTTGTTTATCTGTCTAAATGACCTTAGATAGTTTGCTATGCATTTAAATGTACCTTTAATTGTACATTGCTGTGGGCTTACATATGGTAATATGGCTAAGGAAAATAATTTATTATAAGTATTTTTGAAATTAGATATTGTCATATATTATAGTTTTCTAAATATCTTCATTGTTTTGCTATCATTTTTAAAGCTTTTATATTGTATTGTCTCATAGGGTTGTACTATATTTTACTGGTTTCCAGGAAATAAAAATGCAGTTAAAATTTATTTAAAATCTTACATAAATATTTTTTATTTGTCTTCATTGAAATTAATTTGGGATTAAAAAGAGTACTTAGTGGATATAATAGACTTGATCCCATACATTCATATATGTATTATTCTCCATTGTCTGGTGACAAGGTAATTTTTTGTAATATTCCAGAATGTTACTTATATTTTTGATTATTGAGTATTTTAGTCTCCAATTAAGATTGATTTCTTAGAATGTGGTTTGATGAATGTCAAAGTTCTTAGCTGTATCTATGCTAAAGTGTTACTCCTGGTTCTGCACTCAGGAATTACTGCTGGAGGTGCTCAGGGAACATATTGAATGCTACAGATTGAACCTGGGTCTTCATTGTGCAAGGCAAACGCCCTATCTCTGGACCCCCATGTCTATGCTTAAAACTCAATCATCATTCTATCTACGTCATTCCCCCTAGTAGTTATATCATTTCCTAGAAGTCATAATTTTTTTAAAATTTAGTTTGGATTTGGGTGAAGCCTGTCTACCTTTGTTCAGGATTTATACACTTTATTCAGGGAGTAATACTCACTGTTTGGGGGGGCTGTATAGTGTGCCAGTGGTTGAATATGAGTCAGCCACAAACGATGCAAGGAACAGACTCTCTATAATATCTCTCTGACACCCAAAGTTGTTATAATGTAACAGAGAGAAATTAAGATTTAAATTATAATGAATTTAGAAGTTTAACACATTTCAAACTGTTTTCTGTAGTACCATAGTATATAAACTTATTGCGATGTTGAAGTTTTACTAAGACACAACTTAATTGAATGAAAATATACTTTGTATCTTCTTCAGCTTCTACAATTGCAACACAAAATTATATATAAAGATTGACAATTAATATGATAATTAAAATCCACTTTAAGATTAGCTAATAAACTTAAAAGACAGCTTAGTAGCTTGAAAGATAAGAAAATATATTAATATTTTATTTTCTGAAATACAGTCTGGAGGTACAATCATAATTTCAGTTCTACTTCACATTATAAACACATTCTGATAAGCTTTCTTTTAATTTTTATGTCTAAAAAGATGCCTCTTTCACTTCATATGAGAATCACTAAATTATGATGATTTTTCTTCACGAGTAATTCTTTGTGAATAAATGATCAGCACATTCAACGACAATAGCAGAAGCAGTTTTAGTCTGATTTATATGTCTTTTGGGTAAGAAGTTCAATATAAAACATTAGAGAACTCATAAAACTTGTAAGTAGAAATATGTTCACACTTTCAAGATGATATGATCTGAATCTCATTAGCACTATTCACAAATAATATGATTTTACATAATTTACTCATACACTCCATGCTTCAATTTTCCTTTTTTTAAACCATTGGATGATGATTCTATTATTTTCAAAGAGGATTAAATATGCTATTTCATCAAGTAAACACTTGGAATATTAAGCACTAGATGTGAGTTCATCTTATTAATGTCAGAAATCATATAATACTTCCTAAGTAAAAACTATGGTTCAATATTAAAATTTTAAAACAATTTTTATTAAATTTGAAATTTTGACACAATCAAAATGACATACGATTTTTAGCATAAGTCATTGAATCGCTTGAAGTTTTAAAAGAATACATTTTCAAATTATTATTTTATTTGAGTTTGAAAATAATTTCAGGATTATGTTCAGTGTTTGTAGGTACAAAATAATAGTGGAAATAAGAGGCAATACTGTTAGCATGAACTGGAGAACCATATCATTGTGTGAAGATCCATTGTGTCTGGGTGCTGACCATGATCTCTCACTTTAAAATGGGATTCAAGTTTGGACAGTAAATTCTATGTTCACCCTAGTTCAAACCCTTTTATTTAATTTGTTAACTTAATTCTAGTTATTCCTTGAGTTTGAGAGATCGCAAACATCTTAACATAGGTGTAGAAATTGATGCACAGAGCAGTTAATTTTCCCTGGGTTATCCGAGTCCAAGCTCAGACAGACCTGGTTCGAGTCTCCTGAGTCACTGTGCTGTACTACACTGGCGGATCTGTTTCGTCAGTATCTTACTCTGCTTGTTCCCTATCTCTCCAAGCAAAGTAAATCAAATCATTTCATTTCTTTCACAGATAAATTTATCATTGTCCAAAATGAAGTCTCTCAACACACCACTTCTTCCTTATAAGTTTATTTTAATTTTTCCCTGCTTCACGTCACCCCCTCCGTTTAAGAGGAAAGAAGTTCTTCCTGTTTGAAATTTCTGGTTTAGCCTCATCCCATTCCACTTCATGGAAGACTTTTCTCTGAACGTCACTCTTTTTTGAGCTACCGGTCTCCATTTCCACTGACTTCCTATTCAACATTAAAGTATTTTATTGTTTGAGGTGTATGTGTCACAATTTCAAGAAGCTTTTCTTGGGTGCCTTTTTTTAAAGCTTATTAAATAATAATGGCTGGGTGCTGCAAAGACATTATAGGGCAAATCCGTTGCCAGGAGTGATCCCAGAGTAGAGCCAGGAGTAAGCCTTGAGCATTGTCATGTACAGCCCAAACACACATGCAACTCACACATGCAGTGCAGACTGTGGAGAAAGCCCAAAGGATTAGAGATCATAGAGCTTTCAACTCCTGACTCTGTGCTCCGGGATTGTCTCCTGGCAGTGCCCTGGGGACCATATGTGGTAGCAGGGATCAAAGTGGGTCAGCATGTGCAAGTACCTACTGTACTATCTCTGGCCCCTAGAAAACCTTTTTTAAAAGAGAGTGTGGTGGGGGTGGGGAGTGGGCAGGACTGGAGAAATACTAGAGTGGGTAAGGCACTCACTTTGAAGTGCATGATTGACCTGGGTTGGATCCCCAGCTCTAATATATGAGAGAGAAAGAGAGAGAGGGGGATAGAAAGAGAGAGAGAGAAGGGAAGGGAAGGCAAGGAAAGGGAAGGGAAGTAAAGGGAAGGGAGGGGAGAAGAGGGAGGGAAGAGGAGGGGAGGGGAGGGGAGAGAAGGGGAGGGAGGGGGGGGAAGGGGAGGGAGGGGAGGGAAGGGAAGGGAAGAATTGTGATTTTTCTCCAAAGTGATGGTACAGCAGGTAGGGTGCTTGCCTTGCATGCAAGTGACCTGAGTTCATTTCTCAGCAATGCATATGGTCTCCCTGCCAGGAGAGATTCCTGAGCACAGAGCCAGAAGCAATCCCTGAGCACTGCCAGGTGTGGTCTCCTTGTACAAGAGTATTGGTATTTAATACATATGCATACATACTTCTTAACTTTGATTTACTTCTCAACCCGTCCTAGTCTTCTACCTCTGTGTTATTCAGGGTCCTGTAGAGAAACAGACTGTTATGACTTAAGTGATTGTAGGGCCAATCAGCAGACTGGAAACTCAGGCAGAACTTCTTCTGGGTAAAAATTCCAGGAGAGGGGCCAGAGCGATAGTACAGTGGGTAGGGCGTTTGCCTTGCATGTGGCCGGCAGGTGCCGGGCCGGTTCAATCCCTCGGCATCCCATATGGTCCCCCGAGCACTGCCAGGAGTAATTCCTGAGTGCAGAGCCAGGAGAAACCCCTGAGCATTGCCGGGTGTGACCCAAAAAAGAAAAAAAAATACTTCAGGAGAAAGAGATTTCTACCAGCTTCCATCAACTGATTGAATTGATCACCCATCTTATTCTGGGTGATCTCCTATATAGAAAGTTACTTTTAAATATTAGTCTTATCCACAAAAGAACTTCGTAGCAATATCTGGACTGTGATTTGAACAAACAGCTGAGCCAATTTGAAATATAAAGTTAATCAACCCAATCTCAGTTACTCTACCGGCATTTTCATGCTAATCCAAATGGATGGGGCCCTAAGATATAATACAATGGCTCGGGCATTTGTTTTGCATTCAGCAGACCTGGGTTCCATCCCCTGCATCTCCTATGGTTCCCCTAGCACTGCCAGGAGCAATTCCTGAGTGTAGAACCAGGAGTAACCCCGAGCATCGCCAGGTTTGATCCAAGAAGCCAAATAAATACATAAATAAGTAAATAAATCCAAGTGGACACTTCACATTTTTTTTTACCTAATCACTTTGCAGCATTTTCCATCTTATTTTTCCTTTCAGTAAATGCTCGAGATGAGAGCCTTCTACTGAGACTATACCACCTACATGGCAAAGCCTGGCAAGCTACCATATTTTATTTACTTGTTATGCTAAAAACTAGTAACAAATATGGACCTCAGTTCAATGACCTGAAGAATGGTTTCCGGCTCCTCCTGTCCCTGGGTAAGCAGATGCCCTTGGCTTAACATTTGCTTGTTACAGGACTCATGGAGATGTTACTAGTGCCCACTCGAGCAAGTTGATGAACAATGGGAAGACAGTGATACAGTGATACTGTAAGCATTGTATTTCTTTCATTTTTTAACTTCCTAAACTTGTATGATAATGAACACTAAAGTATGTGCAACTGAAGCAGATCTTGATTGCTTGGTATCAATTTCTGCAGGTCTTCTCATTCCTTAAAGGAATTTTTTCAGGTTATGCAAACTTTAAAAAGCTAAGATTAAATATTTATCTGTACCCTGAAAAAATATACCTTTTAGAAATTTTACATTTTTTTTCCTCTAGAGATAAGTATGGGCGTTTTTTTTTTCCCCTACTAAATCAGCAAACTTGCTACTACACCAATTCTGTCTTTACATCATTCTCAATGGGGGAAAAGTTGAAAGCCTTCCCCCTGAGATCAGGGACAAGACAAAGGTTGCCCACTCTCACCTCTTTTATTTAATATAGTACTGGAAGTACTTGCCATAGCAATCAGAGAAGAAAAGGACATCAAGGGCATCCAGATAGGCAAGGAAGAAGTCAAGCTATCATTATTTGCAGATGACATGATATTATACCTAGAGAACCCTAAACTCTCTACCAAAAACTCCTAGAAACAATAGACACATATAGTAGAGTGGCAGGATACAAAATCAACACGCAGAAGTCTGTGGCTTTCGGTATATACAAATAACGAAAAGAGAAGAAAGGGATATTAAGGAAACAATTCCATTCACAATTGTGCCACAGAAAATCAAATGCCTAGGAATCAACTTACCCAAGTGTGTAAAGGACCTGTATAAAGAAAACTACAAGACACTGCTCCAAGACATAAAAGAGGACACAAGGAAATGGAAACATATTCCCTGCTCATGGATGGGGAGAATCAACATTGTCAAAATGGTAATACTCCCTAGAGCTCTGTACAGATTCAATGCAATCCCTATAAGGATACCCATGACATTTTTTCAAAGAAATTGACCAAACAATCCTGAAATTTGTATGGAACGATAAACCCCCAAGGATAGCTAAAGCAATCCTCGGGAAAAAGAAGATGGGAGGCATCACCTTACCCAACTTCAAACTGTACTACAAGGCAGTAATAATTAAAACAGCATGGTATTGGAATAAAAACAGACCCGTGGACCTATGGAATAGAATTGAGTATCCTGACACCCAACCTCAAACACATGATCATTTAATCTTTGATAAAGGTGCAACGAGTCTAAAATGGAGTAAGGAAAGCCTCTTCAATAAGTGGTGTTGGGAAAACTGGGCAGCAACATGTAAAATAATGAATTTGGACCTGTGTCTAACACCATGCACAAAAATCAGATCAAAGTGGATTAAAGATCTCAATATCAGACTTGAATCCATAAAGTACACCTGAAGAAAATATAGGAAAAACCCTCCATGACATTGAAGCTAAAGGCATCTTCAAAGATGAAACATCACTAACAAAGCAACTAGAAGAAAAGATAAACATATGGGACTACATGAAACTAAAAAGCTTCTGCACCTCAAAAGAAACAGTGACTAAGATACAAAAGCAGTCCACAGAATGGGAAAGAATATTCACCCAATACCCATCTGATAAGGGGTTAATATCCAGGATATATCAGGCACTGGTAGAACTTTACAAGAAGAAAACAAACAACCCCATCAAAAAATGGGGAGAAGAAATGAACAAGTACTTCAGCAAGGGAAGAAATTCGAATGGCAAAAAAACATATGAAAAAATGCTCATCATCACTAATCATCAGAGAGATGCAAATCAAAACAACAATGAGATACCACTTTACACCACAGAGACTGGCACATATTTAAAAGAGCAAGAACAACAAGTGCTGGCGTGGATGTGGGGAAAAGGGGACACTCATCCATTGTTGGTGGGAATGCCGGCTGGTACAGCCTTTCTGGAAAACAATATGGACTTTCCTCCAAAGACTAGAAATTGAACTCCCATTTGTCCCAGCCATACCACTCCTGGGAATCTACTCTGGGAAACCAAAAATACGCAGCAGAAACACCATCCCTACTTTTATGTTCATAGCAGCATTATTCACAATAGCCAGAATCTGGAAGCAACCCGAGTGCCCGAAAATCGATGACTGGATAAAAAAGCTTTGGTACATCTACACAATGGAATACTATGCAGCTGTTAGGAAAAATGAAGTTATAAAATTTGCCTTCAAATGGATGGACATGGAGAAGATTATGTTGAGCGAAATTAGCCAGAAGGAGAGAGACAGATACAGAATGACTGCATTTATCTGCATAACATAAATATATAGGTACATATTATGATACCAATATCCAAGGTCAAGTGAAACATATATCAGGAGGTCCTGTCAAAGGTGGAAATTATCACAAACGTGTGGGATTCAGGAGGCTAGGTAAGACAGAAAATGGAACAGTGTGCTAACAATTGTTGAGGGTACTAATGCCAACCTAGAACTGAGCATTAAATAGAGGCAAAAGATACACATGACAACCCTTTAATGTATGTTCTGTAATCCATAGTCTGGAGGAAGGAAAAAAGAAAGAGAGAGAAATGGAAAGAAATAAAGAACCTGCCATGGTGCAGGGCTGGGGGGGAGGAGGGAACTGGGGACGTTGGTGGTGGGAGATGGGCACTGGTGGCGGGTTGGGTGCTGCAACACTGTTTGACCAAAACCCAAATATGAACTTTTTAATTGTATATCTTTGTAATTTTAAAAATAAAAAAAAATTAAAATAATTGCCTAGATACAGATGGGTTTTGGGAGTGGGCCTATCACCTCTGGGGGTCCCGGAAGCAGCCTGATGAGAATCGCCCACCACACTAGCCACCACCTTCGCTGTCCAGAAGCTGGGATACTACCTCACGACCAGATTAATAGAACAAAACCAGTTTGAGCCCAGGTAGGCAGGTTCCAGAAGCGGGATTACTGGGAATTTGTAAAATGGAGTCAGGGGTCGGCCCCTCCCCCTCCATTTTGTCGAGCCTGTTGGTCCCACCCAGGAGCTTCCCTGGGGCGACCAGCCATAGCATGCAGTCTCAAATGCGGCTGGGGAACCTGGAACTCCACTTTCCCCAGGCTCAGCTGACCATGGGGCTCCCAGGAGGACAGATGGGTTTTGGGAGTGGGCCCATCACCTCTGGGGGGTCCCGGAAGCATCCAGATGAGACTTAGCCACCACACTTAGCCACAACCTTTGCTGTCCGGATGCTGGGATACTACCTCAGGACCAGATTAACAGAACAAAACCAGTTCGAGCCCAGGTCGTGCGGCCACAAGCAGCTGCATTAGTATATCAAAGTAGTGGAAACAGTTATGTCCTTTAATGCACTGCATTCTACAATGTTCAGGAAAGTTTGGCGGGAGGGAGAGATAGAGAGGAGAGAAAAGACACACTTCAAGTAGTTGAAGTGTGGGAGGAGGGAGGGAGGTGGGGACATCGGTGATGGGAGATGGGTTCGGGTGGAGGGATGGCTGTTGGAACACTGTAGAACCAAAACTCTACATAAGCATCTTGCAATTGTATGTCTAAAAGTGGTGTAATAAAATTTGGGGGGATAAATAAATAAATAAATACATAAAATAAAAGTTGCCTAGATACTTAATGAAATTGAGAATATGGAGATGTAGATAAAAATCAATTGATATACTCCCAAGACATTATGGACATGTGTAATAGCAATATATAAGTACTGACAATGTTTAATCACATTGCATGTTGTCTTTGACATAAAGTTTTAAATATATTTATCAAAATAATATCTTATTTGTGGTTGCTTTTTTCCTGGCATGCTAATATATTTTATTTCTTTTGCTTGCCTTTTCCCTCACTGAGTCATCTCAGATATTTAGAATCAGGTCTTATCTAGGTTACTGTTGGTGAAAGTGAAATTTCTACTATTTCACTGAATAGTTTACTATAGTTGAAAAGGGCAGATCATAATATCAGAGTGTCTGACAAACATTTTTTAAAACCTGAGGTGCTTTTTCTGGTATTTTACAGATTCATTGATTAGCTTTTATTATTTGCCAGCAAATACCTTAGATAATTACCAAGGTTAACTTACTGTTTTCAGAATGATGACATTTAATTTATTCTAGTTACACTTTCATAGTATATTTAATTATGAACCATAGTTACTTCAAGATAATTTACAAAGTTTACGGTCATGCTAACCCAAACAGTATTCAGTAATTGTGATGTATTTGAGATTTTTTTATTTGCACAGATATATTGAAGGTTAATTAATCTTTCTGGAATCATGACAAATATGAATTTAAAGGTATAACATGAGCATAGGCAAGACTTTTGAGATTTGCATTAGGAACTTAACAATGTAATGTTAAAGTACTACATTTGTGTTACACGCTGTTAAAATATGAATTGGATAATATCTCATATATCCAAGCTTTATTTTAAAATGCTTAATTTTATTGACAAGTTGTTTTCCTTTAAAAAATCCATTATTACTTATTGTTTTTAAACACAAATATACTACACTTCACAACAAAGTGCTCTCAAATCTGCCCATTGTCCTGTCACTTCTAGTTCAGCTTTTTCTTCCTCTGCAAAAAAAAATCACCTCCAACTGCTTGGTACATGAGTTTTGTAAACTAAGGATGAGGGCACTATTGATTAATTTATGTTTATTCTATATACTACAAGTGAAGGAGATCACCTGCTACTTGTTCTTTTCCCTGTAAGTGATTTTATTTAACACAGTGCCCTCCCATTCCATTCATGTTGAAGTAAAAATTTATATCTCTTCTTACAGAGATGTAATCTTACATTTCTTGATGTAATATCTTACATCTCTTCTTGTGTATTAGTCCATTGTGCATTATTCCACAGTTTCTTTATGCACTCATATGTATTTGGAGTTTTCAGTTGTTGTAGTAGCCTACGTAATATAGATCTACATAGCATATATATTTCTAAATTTGTGTTATTTTATTATTTTTGGGGTTATTGCTGAGAAATATGATGATTTGGCTATATGTAAATTTAATTTTTATGCACTCAGGTAGTTTTCCATAGAAACAAACCAGATAATTTTTCAGTAACTATGAAGTATGGTTTAGTTTTTACCACACCCCTGTCAACACTGGTTACTTCTAATTTTTATGATATGTGCCATTCTCACTGGTGTGAGATTATAGTTCATTCCCATTTTGATTTTTGTTTCCCATCAGTAACATATCATGATGAAAATTTCATTTTTCTGTCTTCTTTTCATCTTAATACTGACTTTTTATTAGGGTGGAATAGGGGAAATTTATTCTCACACTGGGCTGTGCTCAGGACTTACTTCTGGTTCTCAGTTCAGGAATCACGCATGAAGATGATTTGTAGGAACTCATGAGGTTCTGAATAAGTAACCTAGGTAGGTTGCGTCAAAGCACATTCCTTATCCACTGTACTACATCTCTAGTGCCATCATACTTTGAAAAATTAAAAAGCTGTATCATCTCATTTCACAGGCAAAATTGTTTTCTTATGAAAAGTTCCTATACTCTTCATTTTTAATATTCTTATTATAGGGTCTTATAACGTAAGAACAATTCAACGAGTTACCCTTGAAAAATACATTATTGTAATGTTTGTACTCCTCTAGAGATACCTGAGAAAATTGAGGCCTAATTTTAAAACTACCTCTATTAGTTTTAAATTATGTAATGGTGTGTATTTAGTCTTTAATCTTGCATTTGCTTTTTTTGTAAAATATAGAGGCTGTATTGATAACATCTAAGTTTCCATTGGACTCTGAAATTTTTGATTATTTCAAAAACCTACAATTTTCTTTTTTTCCAAATTCGTGATTACTAAGTTTCAGCTCAACAGCACTCTTCAAGGGTGCCAAGTAATGTCAGAGCAAAAGTATTAAGACCCTATTTAATAATCATATTCAAGTCTTATATCATCATAATAACATTTGAGCCTAAAAAAGTCTGACAAATTATGCTTTTAAGCTAACTGGTTGATTACCTCTTAGAGTTTCTCAATCTTGGCTTGATTGAAATTTTGATTTTGTAATTATGTTCTGGAAATACTGCCTTTTGCACCTCAGTATTTAAAACTTCCTTTGGGGGAGTCACACTATGTGTAGCAACTGTTCAATTTTGATGAAAATATCTTCATAGTCTTTACGTAAACCAAATTACTTATTCATTTATGAAAGGTTTACAGTAATACTTAAATTTGGGAGCTGCTTTACAACTTTATAAAAGCCACTGTATGTATTAAGTTCTACAACTATTGCCACCATCACATTGCCATTTTCTACCATTTTTCCTGTTTTTCTCCTATACTAATAACTATTTTATGTAGTGACTAATATATTTTGTTGCAATGTGTTATTTATTGGCTTTGACAATTTATCAGGTATGGATATGTCTGGCAACTAAATTTTGCATTCCCAGCAATAATCTATATGAGTTATTTTTCTGCATATTCCTTTTCTTCCTGATGTCCAATTTTTTTTTATTTTTAAGTTCAGGGGTCATATCTGGTGGTACTTTGCAATTACTGCTGGCTCTGTGTCACGGATCACTCCTATCAGCCCCAGGACCCCTGGGGTGTGGGAGACTGAACCTAGGTTAGTTTTAAGTAACCCCCTGGCACCATTTCTTCAGCAGCAATGGTCTTCTTGCTGGATTTTTCCTTTGATTATTAAATGGTGTCTCTCTGTATTACTTATTTTTGTCTGAAAGTCTATTTTAGTAGATATAAGGAAACAAGTTTGTGCCTTTTTATCTGTATTATGGCTTCAATTCTCTTCTTCCTCCACAATTTCTTTCCTCTCTGTGTGTAGCCTTTCTAAACACTGAGGTCATGGATGAGCTAAGTAAAACCTTTTACTACTATATATTTGAATGGCTTTGCTTTTTCATTGTAATCTGAGCATTTTGCTCCTTGAATTAATAAAATCCATCTGCTTTATGTATTTTTTGGAATACTGGACTTATTAGTTCCAACCTACCTTTTATAATATAATAATCAAAATATGCTATAAATATATTATAGGAGTTTCTTTTACAATGAGCTGTATTTAACATTTAATCTGGTTGATTTGGGGAAATACAATTTATTTATTTATTTTTCTAAGATTTTCTATTTAATGTTTTACTTTTTTGCTCTGCATATAAAATTAGTCTTTGTGACTCTAATATAGTCTATATATTTTAGCTGATATTGACTTAAGCTCATTACAGTAGAGAGGTACTTTTCTTTTATTCTTCCACTTTATTTTTTTTTCTTTTTTGGATCACACCCAGCTACACTCAGGGGTTACTCCAGGCTCCTCACTAAGTAATGACTCCTGGTGGTGCTCCTGGGACCATGTGGGATGCCGGGGGATCTAACCCGGGTTGGCTGCATGCAAGGCAAACACCCTACCCACTGTGCTATTGCTCTGGCCCCTATTCTTCCACTTTAATATATTCCTATTGTCTTGTTTTATTATTGCTTGTTTCCATTTACACTACTACTTATTTGTTTGACTAGAATCTTATTGATATTTTTTCTGGTTGCTTTCTAGTGTTATAGTAATTATATTTGTGGTTCTTTTATTAGATCCTGAAGTTTACAGAATTTCTTTGTTTTATACATATACCTTTTATTTCTCTTACATTATTTTTCTTCCCACTTTTTATTTTATATATCATTGGCATTTTCTTTTCTTTTTTATTTCAATCTATTTCTTAGATTCACAAATATTTACTTTTATTTAAGATCATCATTTGCTTGTTACAGTAAATATAACATTTTTTTTACATTGAATCATGGTGAGATAAACCATTGCATATCTGCTCTAGATTGCTCGGGTTTAAGTCATACAGTCTTCCAGTATCCACTCCTCCACCAGTGCACATTTCCCAGCATCAATATCCCCAGTTAACCTCACACATCACCATGCCTCTATGTCGGATGCTTTTCTTTTTATTCTCTCACTCTCTTTCTTTCTCTCCTTTTGTGCATTGTGGTATACAATACTGACATGCATATCCCTTTCCCTACTTTGAATACTTAGTTCTATCTACTGTTTCAAATCACAACTATGATCGAATTCAACATTTAATTTGATCAATAATATTTTTCATATATCCATTATTTATAGTTGCTTGCTTGTAACTACCTTTACACTTGTTGCTGCAAACCTCATACTGCTTAACTCTTGAATTTCTTTTCATAATATATTAGTTTTTCTATATTAATGTACCATTTATTTAAATATATAAAATTGATTCAATAGCATAATATTTATTGCAATTCACTGTTTTCTAAATGCTACTTTTCTTTTATTGAATTTTGCTTGAATTTTTTTATTGTAAAACTATATTAAACCATTTTGAAACCTCATTATATTTCTAGTAATTTTTACTATATATTTTACTATTTTTTTGTTTTTTTTCTTCATTTACAACTTCCACATATAAAAAGGACTTTTGGGATAGGGGAATTCTTTGTTACATTGCCTAGGAAGCATGTCACCTGGGTATTAATCCTTATTATCGTCAATTATTCACTTATGACAAGACACATTGTTAATCTCAGCTCAAATTATGAGGTCCCAGATCTCCCCACAATGGTCCAGCTGTGTTTATCTGCAGCTGGAAGTAATTAGTTCTTAAGCAAGATTTTCATGCATTCTCACGATGCAAGAGTCTAGGACTAAGCCTCCCATTCGGCTTCTGCTAACTTACTAGGATTTGGTTTCTCAGCACAGCACACAACTTCAAGCAATTACATGGAAATCCCGTTGCCTTTAAAGATACTGCCAGGAGTCCTAGAAACTAGACTTGTCTCAAAGTTCTAATCGTCCCCGAGCTATAATCTAAGTGACCCCAGCACTCTCCCTGGCTGAGAGAGATCTGCAAGGCAGGTTTCTGTAAGTAAAGGAGGCTGTGGTGGAGATCTAGCTCTAAAGGCAGACTTCCCTGGATCACATAGTGAACTAGAAAGGAATACAGAGTGCCATGCTATACCTCTGTAATCTGTGCCAGGTCTAAATCCAATTTGGGGACATTGTGTAGATCTTTCTCTACATTATAAAGTTGTTCACATGTAGCACCTAGGGCCTGGTTGTCCCCCAAAACTTTTCTTCCACATCTGTGATCTGAGATTTTTTTCTCCTGTAATGTTTGCAAAACATTGACCTAAGTGATAACAATGCAGAAAATTGACAATTCTTTTTATGCTCTGATTGATGATCTTTTCTTGGCTGTAATTTCTACAATGAGCATGTCTGTCACATGCAGTATGCATTCCTTGTGCACATCAATGATTTCTGGTGTACTAAAATCTAGAAGCTTGGAGTTTTCTAGAACTCCACCCAAGAGAAAATCTGATTTCAATCCCTGCTCGACAGAGTCCCACCCTACAGCAAAGACCATTTCAAGCCCAGTTATGCCTGATTCAGAGACTCAGACACATGGGGAAGAGCTGCTACCAGTTCTCCCTGTGCTCAGCTGATCATGAGGCCCCCAGCAGGAAAGGCAGGTGCTAGCTTTGGCCCAACAACCTAAAGGAGACTCGCAAGAAGCCAGGAGAACCACCACATCATGGGGGCAGTCATTTTCAACATCTGGACTCCACAGCTCGTCAGAGCTCCAACCAAGAGTAAAGCTACTCTCTCCTTGTTGCACATGACCTCATCAGTTCATCAGTAAATGCATGGACTGAGAACCTACTACTGAGAGTATACCACCCACACAGCAGATTCTGGCAAGCTACTTGTGTTGTATTTGATGTGCCAAAAAAACAGTAACAATAATAGACCTCATTCCCATAACCTGAAGGAATGGTTTGAGGCTCTTCGTGTTCCTGGAGCTAGTAGATACCTTGGGCTAAACTAGTATGAGACAGGATGTATGGAGATGTTACTGGTGTCCTCTCCAGCAAATCGATGAACAGTGGGAAGACAAGTGATAGAAGTGAACTCTCCACCATGGCATGATTCTGGCCAAAGACTGTCTTTTATCAATGCTGGTTTTTGGCCACTCAGCTGGGCAAAAGAAACTGCATGATTGTCCTCACATTCTCTGAAAATAAGACAATGTGAATTGTATATTTAATTGATTTTTGTTGCGCTTAAACTGATTGTTTCTCCAGGTAGTTTATTCCATCATTTTTTGTTTCTGAGCATGTTACTGGAGTTAGGGGAGAATCAGAGCTGAATGAAACATTGATGCCCCAACCGCACAGGCTCATATATCACTCTAGTGTGCCTCAGAGGACCATATGGGGTACCGAGGATTGAACCTTTGTTGAACAAATGTAAAGAAAGTATCCGACCTTCTGTATCATGATTCTGGCCACAATTCACTTCAATTTTCAACAACCTAGTAACTTTATCATTATAGCATATACATACACATTTTATTTTCATCAATTGATTTAATTTTATATATATATAATATATTTTTTTCTTTTCCTAGGTATGTATTTGAGGAAATTATATATAAAATTAAATATTTATTTGTTTGATCATATATTTATATACATATTTGTGAAATAAGGTTCCTTTCCAATGTAACACTTTTGAAACTTGTTTCCAGAGACTATTTCTGTGTACAAGATGAAGATAGAATTGGAAAATTAGGCCAAATTCCCTACAAAATTTTTAAAAGTTGTCATCATAACTCTATGACCTAGATGCTCACCTAAGAGAAATAAGCTTTAAAAATATGCATAAGGGCATGAACAACGTTACAGTGGGTAGGGTAGCTTGCCTTGTACAAGGTCAACACTGTTTTAATCCAATCCCCTGTATATCCCATTGGATACCATGAAACTGTAGGCCTTGATTCTTAAAAGCAGAGACTTGAGTAACCCTGAGCACTGCAAAGTGTGGCTCCCCCTACCCCCAATAATACATATCAAACAAACAAAATATAATCATATAATTGCATGAGCAGAAATATGGAAAAGTAATATTCAGTGTCTTAATAAAATAACTTATTAATATTTCAACTTTTGTAACTTTATATGAGCAAACAGATGGTAATTTGAAAGAAGTGAATTTCTCCATCTGAAACCATTAAACTCTATGTAAATTATTTGGACCAAATTAAATAAAGCATATGCACATACAAAATGTTTATTAGTATGTAATTGAGGAAATTGTATATAAATAGAAATATTTTATTGTGTCCCTTCAAAATGTTTATTTTTTACTCACTTTTATTCTAAAGTTGCTGATTCTGTTTATTTCCGTTCTAAAATGAAATATATATGTATTATATGCATGTATATAATGCATATTTATAGTCATTTATATGTATATGCACATATATTGATAGCATTGATTTATGGTTTTGTATTTATTTTAGACACAGTATGTCTTTAATTGCTCAAATATAAGATTCGACCAATACACTCATAACCAAATTGTTAATGACTTCTAATTAATTGAACCTACCTTATATCTTAATAGCACACACTGCCTCTTTCTTCTTGGCAACCTAAATTATGTTTTCAGATAATTTTTTTTTATTTTTCTTCTCTTCATCTATTGTTTTACTAAGTTTCCGTCACTTGTTACTTGTCTTCTCATTGTTCATAGGTTTGCTCCAGCAGGCACCAGTAATGTCTCCATTCATTGGAATGAGGTACATTTTTGTTACTATTTTTGGCATATCAAATGCACCATGGGTAGTTTGCTAGGCTCTGCTGTGGCTCTGGATTATCTCAAGGGGCGCAGTTTCCTGTCAGGCTAGAAGCATTTCACCTCCTTCCTTTTCTCCTCCTCAGTTGACAGAGTAACTTTTAACATGACACGTCTTCAGGTCCATTGATTACTGGGCTTGAAATCAGCTTCTCTCTGGGCGGTTCTAATGAGTCGGGCTTGAGATCAGCTTCTTTCTTATTTCCACTAGTGAGAAAGCACAGCCTTCCATATATAAGCAAAATTGCTATGTATTTTTATATTTAATTCTCATTGATTGATTTAATTGACATATGTCAATCAAATTTACTATGTATTTATTGTCATATTTATATTACTTTATAAGTCTTTATAATTATATTATTCTGTAAACATATATTTTATATGTATTTTGATACATGTTAATGCAGACTTTATACAGATTGGCTGAAGTCATGCATAGCACAAATATTAATTTGTGTTTCTTAAATATTAGTGGTTGCAATGTTTTTTATTATCACAATACTGCTTTTATTGCATTTCTACTATTTATATCTCAAACCTTTTAATGTGTCATATTAACTAGTTCTAAATTAATTATGGGAAGAAAAATTTTCATATTTTTTTCTTGGATACAAATCTATGATCTGGGTTTACTACTAGCTCTTCACTCAATAATCACATCTAGAGGGTCTGGGTTCTGATCATATGTGGTGCTGAGGATTGAACCATAGTTGGGCATTAGGGCAAGAGATTTACCCTCAGTGCAATTACTCCTAACACTGAAAGTGTGAAGTTTAAATATTGTTTCTAAATATTTTTCAGTTTTTTATGATTGTATGACACCTGGGAATAAAGTTAAACCTCTTCATTCCTAGTAGTGTGTGTGATTCTAAAAGATTTGTTCATATGGTATTTATTCACTATGAAATTTGAAGATTAACTATCAGTGTTTTAATTTTTAGAAGAAATTTTGTACTCTTTATTTTATGAAATTATAATGAAATTAATAAGTAAAATATACATATTTGCAACTAGTTGAGAGTGGAAAACTATTATTTTCTTTATCAAATTAATTACATTTTTTTCCTAAATTCCAAGTGATAGTCTTATATCAGGGGAAAATTGTACCATGATTACAAACTTGTTACTTTAATGTATTTAATCTTAATCATAATGACACTATGATTTTCTCTATATTGTAAAGGCAGGAACTCAGACACAGAAGAAAATGAAACTATTACCAAGCTAACATAGCTAATAGTTTGCAAAGACATTATCACAAAAAGTGAGTGCAGAATCCATACTATTTTCTACATCTTCCATTCTCAATGGATAAGGAAGTAATCATCTTTGTTTTGTGTGGTTTTCCTTTTTATGAAAAAAGAACCTGTATGATATATTATGTTTCCATATAAGGCAATATGTGATGAAAACATATTTTGCATTATTATAATTTACATTATACATTATATATATATATTATATTATATTATATTATATTATATTATATTATATTATATGGACACAGACACATGGGGCAGAGCTGCTATGGGCTCTCCCTATGCTCAGCTGATCATGAGGCATCTGGAAGTGAAGGTGAGTTCTAGCTCTGGCCTGCCATCCCAATAGAGTCTCACAAGAAGCCAGAGGAACCCCCACACCATAAGGCCTCCATTTTCAACATCTGGACTCTACAGCTCATCAGAGCTCCACCCAAGAGATAAGCCTATCTCAAGCCTTGCTTGTCACAGTCCCACCCTACAGCGAAGCCTATTTCAAGCCCAGGTATGCTTGAACCAGAAATACAGATAAATGGGGCAGAGCTGCTACTGACTCTCCCTGTGCTCAGCTGATCATGAGGCACCTGGGAGGGAAGGCAAGTTCTAGCCCTGGCCGACCATCCCAATAGAGCCTCACAAGAAGCCAGAGGACCCCCCACACCACGAGGGCCGCTATTTTAAATATCCGGGCTCTACTTCTCATCAGAGTTCCACCCAAGAGAAAAGCCAATCTCTCCCAGTTGCAGTTCATCAATAAATGGACTAATAGCCTACAACCTAGAGTATACCACCTACACGGCAGAGCCTGGCAGGCTACCCATGTCGTATTTGGTATGTCAAAAACCAGTAAAAATCATAGACCTCATTTCCATGATCTGAACAAATGGCTTGGGGCTCTCGTGTTACTGGTGCAAGCAGATGCTCTTGGGCTAAACTAGCCTGGGACAGGAAGTATGGAGATGTTACTGGTGCCATCTTGAGCAAATCCATGAATGGGAAGACAAGTGATACAAGTGATTATTATACTAGAGAACTATGGCCACATCTTAAATTTATGTACTTTGTAAAGTTAGTTGAAAGAATAATTCTTATCATGTTTTTTAAATAAAAGTGGATGGGGGCTGGAGCAATAGTCCAGCGTGTAGGGCATTTGCCTTGCATGCAGCTGACCCGGGTTCAATTCCTGGCATCCCATATGGTCCCCACGCAGTGGCAGGGGTGGTTCCTGAGCGCAGAGCCAGGAGTAAACCTGATCATCGCTGGGTGTGACCCAAAGAGAAAAAATAAAAATAAAAAAGTGGATGTTATTTTTTATCATAATAAATCTGTAGGGAAAGTACATTAATATATATCCGGGAAATTATATTGCAAATGTTTAATGCTCATTACTGTTATATATAATGTTATTAAGAGTCTTCCTTAACAACATATTCTCAAACCATTTTCATCATTCCATTATCCTTTATTGTAGTGATCCCATGAACTGTATAATCCTAACAGCATTATGTGTTGTATGCACATCTATACCTACTTATGAGAAAAGTTTATGTTTTTCTCCTTTATTATTCATCATCTCTAATACAACTTATGCCTCATGGATCTACCCAAATCAATGTGTATTAGTGCCATCAGGAAATTTGAAGTCTTATACCTAGTAGTCCATTTTTCAGTATAGTTATCATTTGCTATATTCTATTTAGGAGATTTTTAAGATATTACACTTGTTTCTAGATATTTTTAATTAGTTTTTCTACCAGTTATGAATGTTCTTCAAGGACGTTGGTGGTGGGAAATGAGCACTGGTGGAGGGATGGATGCTGGAACACTGTAAGACGTAACCCTAATATGAACATATTTGTAATTGTATATCTCATGGTGGTATAATAAAAAATATTGAAAATTAGAAGCCTTAACACTTTATTTTCTTTTTTGGTCATTTTACGTATTGTCTAAAGGCATGTGAAAAACTACTATTAATATCTTGTATAATTTTATTTTATTTTATATCGTATTATTATATATCTTATATCTTGATGAATTTAATTTTTTAAAATAAGATCCTGACTTTCATTATAAACTTAAGATCTATCCTTAGATATCTCCAGAGGCTTAAATGCTTTAAATATTGTGTTAAAATATCTATGTATTTATTTGAATTTTTTTGTCAGACCTGACCATGTTTTGGGGTAATCACTAGCTCAAACTCAGAAGTCACTTCTGATGGTGCTCAGGGGCCCACATGGGATCCTCGAGTTCCAACCCTGTTCAGCTGCATGCAAGCAAGTGTCTTCCCTTCCGTAATACCTCTCTAGCCCCACAAATCATTTTTTTCTCATACAACTACAGTCACAAAATAGTCTTCTCAATTTTTCTATTTGATTCACTGGAGAGAATCATATCTCTGCAAAATATAAATGTGGGATTTAAAAAATATCTCTCACTCTCACTATACATTTAAGAAATTGTAAAGTCCATCCAGATTTTCCCCTAAATATTTGTAAAATATAAGGGGAATACCTGTCAGCAATTTGAATACATGACATTTAATTGGACATTAGTACTCAACTCAACACATGACCATATCTGGTATGGATTAAAAATAATCATAAATAACTATTTTTATTAATTTTGCCTTAGCTTACAATTTATCTGTGCTTTCTTATTTTAACTTTGAATTCTTACATATGATAGGATTTCTTCTATAAAATTTTATTAAATTTTGCACTAAGAATGGCTTGAAAATACGTGTATAGGGTTTAGCACATGGAGTTTAACTAATAATAACAGGGTGCCTATGTAACCCCAAACCCTGGAGCAAAACTAAGAGCAATCAGACTGTGAGAACAAATGATCTGGTTAACCACGTCCAGCATCTACTTATTTTTATGTCTTAAAACACTCTTATCAGAGTGTATTCCATGGATTCAGAACTTCTCTCATGAGATAAACAAACCTAAGTTCTGCAATGAATACATGCCTCCATTTGGAATATGCAGAATTCAAATAACCCTGATATGCAGAGTTAAGCCATTTTATCACACATTGCAATTCAATTTTATGCAGAGTTACAAGGGGGTATTGTATTGATTGTATCCAAAGTCCATTGTTTTCCTGGTAGTATCAGGTGTTTTCAGACAATGAATATCCTTTGACATGAAAAGCTGGAGTAAACTAGAAGTCTGCTTCATTTTTTGTGTAAGACTGAAGCAATGGATGTGGGTTTATTTGAAATTTTATAAATTGATTTAATTATAAATTAAATTCCTAAAATTCTCTATAGAATTTTAGGAATTTATCTTTATACATCTATACTAAATTTTCATTCCATTAAAAGGTTTTACCCATTTTTCCACTACTTTTCTCTTTATCCTTTAGTCACCACCACATCTTGCTTTTCACTCAGTTTTAAGGTTGCTGCATTCTAGTTTTCTATTATTTTGGCATTTGTTTGCTATAGTTATTTAGATTCCATTTGGGAATGAAACCATTTCACACCCTCTGACCGTATAGATCCCAAGTTGGCAACAGTGCATTAGTGTATCATAAATGTTTACTGGACTAATTGACCATATCCACTCATATGTGGCATGCAAAAGAAACAAACTAAAGAAATGTATACAATTGAACTATGACAATATTAGTGGGCAAAATTGTAAGATGGAAAGGAAGTGATGATTGAAAGGTGACAAAGAATTTGGCTGAGTATTTTTGTCTTATTGATGATAATAGGAATGAATAAAGGTGATCACAAAAGTCATTAACATTGACACCATTGTAACCTTTACAATAGCATTAAGAGGTAAAAGCTGGAAGTTTTCATCTTTTTGTTTTCTGGATCTTTCCTCTTGTACTTTTATTACATTCTTATTTTAATCTGTAATAAGCATTATTGTGATAATTAAAAATGAAAATTATATTTTAACTAATCTAGGTCAAGTCCTATGGTGTATTAATGAGAAAGTTTTTTTTAAGTCTATTACAGTTGCAGTTTCACTTAAAATATTCTTTGTAATGCTCAATATAGAAAAAAATAATTTATGTAATTTTTTTTAATTTATTGAGATGAAAGTTTGGCCACATCTGTCAATGTTCAGGGACCGCCTTTGCCTCTGTTTTCTTTTCTTTTTTTTTGAAGTTAAATAGGTTTTATTAAGGAGGTTTAGGAGAGGGAAGGAGGGGGAAAGTAAGAGAGAGTACACATCTCAAGAGGGGAGATGCGGGCAACATACATGCTCGGGCACCACACGTGCTCGGCCACATGGGCTCAAGCAGCATGTGTGTCCATGCACCATGTGCACGCAGGCAACACATGTGCCCATGCCTCTGTTTTGAGTGGTCATTTCTGTCAGTGCTTTAGAGACCATATCTGATTAGATTTAGTTCTGCTATAGGCAAGGGAAGAGACTTATCCTATCTTTATTGACAGGATATCAATATCAGTTATCAGTGAAATAACTAGAATGTAGAAAACAGCTTCCTGTGAAATCAGTGATGAAATGATGAAGATGCGGGCATTGCTGCTTTCAGTATGTGATATATGGGAGAGCTAAGTTGGCTAGAGAATGAGAAAATATCTTGGAGTGTGTGTAGAAGATTTGATGTGGCACATGTTATATTCATCCCATCTAATAACAAGTAAGTCCAGGGTATGTAGTTTGTCAGTGTGCTCTAAGAGGAATAGAATAGATTAGTTGCAACATTTAGTAGGTAGTAGAATACCAAGAGGAATTTACAAATTAAGAAAGGACCTGAGATGCTTTGGGAGTTAAAGGAATGCTTGGTGATGATGTTAGGAGTAGTCAAGAATACTAAGTTGGGGGAAACAAGAATATTATGTTGAGTAAGTATTTGAGAAAAGTATTTTGAAAATAAGAAGACTAAATACCACACTAAAAGTTTACATATTTGCATGTAAAATGTACAGGTGGAACCACGGTGTTAAAGAAGAGTTAAATTCAATATCAGGGAGATTCAGGTGAATATTTACAGAGCACTTTCAGTGTGCATTATGCTATGGTTTATCCTTGCATTAATTTCATTTAGGGAGGCTTGATGCTGGGTCACACATAACTGTGCTCAGGGACCACCCTTGGCAGTGTTCAGGAGACCAAATATCATGCCAGGAGTTGGTGTCAGGCAAGGCAAGTATAGCATCTATTGTACTATCTCTAGCCCCATATATATTGATTACTATAATAATGATTTATATGGTAGTCTATTTTAAAAAAGAAAAATCTGGAGGAGAAAATATTAATTATTGGATAGTCCAGCATGCTAAATTCAGGAAGTATTGAACAAAGAATATTCTGAGAGCTAAGCTCCAGATTCAAAGGAATAATTTAGGTGATTCTCCATGAACATACATGTGCTGGGAAATTTAATTTTAAAGGAAATACAGAGCCAAGAATACGCTATAAAAAATAAAATGGAACATTGTCTTCCATTCCTGGCTATGTTAACTCTAGTTTCTTCCAGGTTACTGCTAGAAGTTAAATAGTTGTATCAGACTCTTATGAACAAAATATTTCTGGGATTTCACTTTAAAGAATAAAAAAACAGTTTTTTCCCCTATGTTCTTGCAAAGAAGTACAAATATTAATAAATAATACTTTGCATTTAAATCCTTAAACTTTTAAAGAATCCTAAAGTTCTGTTATATAGTAATTAATTGCATGAACTAGTGTGCCTGCATTAAAGAACTAATAGACATAAAAAATCCAGGGAAATGGTAATGGCAGATTGAAACTCACCACTGAATATACACAAAGAGACTTAAGTGATAAACTCTAAATATCTGCAGGGCTAGCCACAATGTGTAGAATAAGAGGGAGAGAGATGCAGAGACAGAGAGAGAGATAGAGAGAGAAAGAGAGGAAACTGGGGTACCTGCTATTAAGGCGGGTGGGGGACGGGAGGGAGGGGTACATTGGTGGTGGAAATGGGGCACTGGTGGAGGGATGGGTGCTGGAATACTGTATTGCCAAGAGCCAATTATGAACACCTTTGTAATTGTATGTTTCACGGTGGTATAATAAAAAAATTAAAAAAAAATCCAGGGTAAGAAAATCAAACAGGAGAAAGGAAAGAGAGTGAGCATGGAATGTCATCACAGTAAATGAGAAGAGTGTCTTGCCCTCCTGCTGAGGAACAATTAATAGTTTAGATGAGAGTTGCAGAAGTTTTGTTTATATAAAATGTCATTAGGTATATAATTGCTTTTATACCTAGGAAGTGCCTGTTATAGTATACATAGGAAATGCATGATATAGTCCTATTACATGAAATGTATGCAATTTATAAAATATTGAATTAAAATGTGTTTAATGAAGGCAATGGCAGGAGGATAAGTAGAGGCAGGGAGAGAATCTCTTCTCCATATATCTTTGTTGAGGTATCCTCTAACCTGGGTCCTTTTTAACCATTAGAACACCTGAGGTCCAACCTTGAAAAGTGTGGCTGCTCTGCTTTGCTCCACAATTGTGCATTTCTTCATCATTCCGTAACTAATCATAACATGCAAAAAATATGTATGTTTGGGTCTAAGGTAGCCCCCCTACCTCAAAAAACACATAAGAATCAATTCTAAACTACAAAGTTCATCATGGTAAAGAAACACAGAAACTCACCAAGCTTAGTGATTGAAAAAGCTAGTCCAGTTGCCCTCTAGTAATAAATATCTATATAATCTTTCTGATAAGGAATTTAGCATGGAATTGCTAAGGATGCATAAGGAACAAGGGAATGGAACACAATAAAATGCAGAAGGATCTGAGAACAAAAATGAGTAACAAGCAAATACAAACAGAAAAGATGGATCTATAAAACTTATTAGGTTAAATGGAAAACTCACTGGAAGCCCTCAGCAGCAGAGTAAGATCTGCTGAGGACAGGATCAGAGAGCTCCATGATGACATGCGGAAAATTTCAAGAAAAGAGCAGACACTGGAGAAGAACTTGAAAATCAACAGATAACAGTAGATGAAGGGATGAAGTGAAGAGGAATAACATAAGAAAATTGGGATCGCAGAGGGGCAGGAAGAAAATCCTGATGAGGAAATGATACAGCTAGATCTAGATTAGAGTGCACCAGATTACTTTGATTCAGCTTAAGATAGGGTGGAGGGCACCAGGTTACTTTGACACAGCTGGAACTAAAGTGAAAAACTTAAGGCCACTCTAGCCAATTAGTCAATCAGAAAGGGAATGTCTAGGGAATAAAAAGCTCCCTCTTGGAGAGAGAAGAAGACAGAGAAGGGGCCAGTCTTGCTCGTTCTCCCCCTTCCTCTCTTTTGGCTTGCTCGCTTTCTTATGAGTTTCCTCTCACTCACCAGGATCAGTTAGGGTAAACCTGAGTGAGTGTTATATACTGGACCAGGCTGCATTAGCATTGGAGACAGGACCAGCACATCATCGCCAGTGGTGGGGAGACCTGGACATCTAGGGAGGGACCTGGAATTGTCTGCCTTTTCTGCATAATAAATTCACTTCACTTCATATGAGGTTTATATGCTAATCTTTCATGGAATTCTCAAGAACCCACTAACACAGGAATTCCACTTTCATGATATCAGAAGGAACTATTAAAGTCATTGCTGAGAAATTTCAAGAGCTGAATATTGTATGCAGATAGATACAGAAGGCATGGATCATATCAGTTAAAATAAATCCAAATAAAATACCCCAAGACACATCCTAATCAAAATGACAAAAAGAGATGACATATTCTTTTTATGTGCTGTGTCACTATTCACCAAGTAGACACAAATCAGAATAACAATGAGGTATTATCTCACACCAAAGACTGGCACACATAAAAAAAAGGAAGAGTAACCAATGCAAGCATGGGTGCATGGGTACAGGGACTCATATTTATTGTTGGTTTGAATCCTGATTCATCCAACCTTTTTAGAAAACAATTTGGACACTCCTCAAAAAGCTAGAAATTGAACTTCTGTATGACCCAGCAATAGTGTTTTTGAAAGATACCCTGGGGACTCAAAATCACAGCAGAAACACCATCTGCATGTATGTTCACAGCACCACTATTCATAATTGGCATAATCTGTAAACAACCTGAGTGCCCAAGAACAGATGACTGGTTATAAAAAACAATGTTGCATGTACTCAATGGAAAACTACTGTTAGAAAAATTAAACCATTAAATTCACTTGTAAATTGATGGCCGTTGAAAGTATCATGCTGAGTGAATTGACCCAGGAGAGGGACATACACAAAACAATTGACCTCATTTGTGGAATGTATGATATATACGCCAAAATATGAAAGAAATGTCCAAGGAGAGTGAAACAAGGGCAAGGATGAGTGGTTCATGTTTAGAAGCCTGCCTCAACTCAAGTGCTGGGGGGAGAAGACAGTTGAGAGAGGGAAGGGATTATTATAACAAAGATAGTTGTTAATGATTGCTCTGGATAAGAGCTGCATGCTGAAAATAGATAATGGAATGAACATTATATCCTCAGTATCTGTATTGCAAAACATAATGTCCAAAAGGAATGAGAGAGAGAAAGAGAGAGTGAGTTTACCACAGAGACAGGTGGGATGGAGATGGTTGGAAGGGAAACTTGGGACATTCATGGTGGGAAATGCACGCTGGTGGGGAAAGGGTGTTGGAACATTGTGTGCCTCAAATCAGACATCAACAGCTCTGAACTTTGTTTCTCATAGTCACTCAATTATAACAAAAAAAGAATATAGTAAGGTAATTATCTGCTATAAAAATTCTATTTTTATTTTAATAAATAAATTGATCTTTATGCAACCAAAAAACCTTAAAGTAAATAAATAGTTATTGTTTTAATCATTGACGTATCTGAAGAATCTGATGAAGAGTTTTCTTATACAATTAGTCATATAATTTCTGGCTTAGTGTCCTGATAGATACCAATCACACAAAGAACACAAAATCAATTCTGTAAGACTGTGTGGTGTGTAAGAAGGAAGCAGATGAAGCCAAGGCAGTGAGTGCTGAATGGAGAGCCAAGTGTTAGGGAGGGGAGGTCTGAATGGAGAGCCAAATGTTGAGGGAGCAGGTCTGAACAGAGAGCTGAGTGTTGGGAGGAGGTCTGAATGGAGACTGGAGTGTTGGAGGAGGAGGTCTGAATGGAGACTGCAGTGTTGTGGGGGAGGTCTGAATGGAGAGCAGACTATTGGGGGGAGGTCTGGGGAGCCGAGTGTTGGGGAGAGGTCTGAAAGGAGAGCCGAGTGTTGGGGGGTAGGTCTGGAGAGCCGAGTTTTGGGGAGGGATCAGAATGGAGAGAGGACTTTTGGGGGGGGGAGGCCTGAATGGAGAGTCAAGTGTTGGGAGGGGAGTTCTGAATGGAGAGCGGAGTGTGGGGGTGTCTGAGGTTGCTGTTTAGGACATTAGCTTCCTATATCACAGGTTATACAGCTATAGATTTAAGTCTATTCAAGCTGTTAAATAAAGAGCAGTTAAATAAAAAAGATCTTTTAAAAAATAAACTGTTGTGTTGATTGTGGAAATTTTATTTTTGCTTGGGTGCCTTAGTTGGTGGTGCTCAGGATGACTCCAGGCTCTGCACTCAGGGATCTCTCCATGCCACACTGGAAGGTCATATGGGGTGGTAGAGAATGAGCTCTGGGCAAAGGTGTGCCACGTCAGCATCCTCCTTTCTGTACTATCTCTCCTGCACTGATTATTCTCATTTTGTTTGTTTGTTTGTCTGTCCACACTTGGTAATGCTCAGGAGTTACGCCTGGCTCTTTATTTAGGAATGTCTCCTAACAATGTTCATGGGAGCATTTGAGATTTTAGAGCTCTATTCTGTTGTTTGCCAAGCAGGCTCCTCACCAGCCATGCTGATTCTCCTGTTTGAGCAACCTATTTTACTTACTGTCCACAATAAGCAGGATCAAGTCACCACCCGCCTCCAACAATGAATATAACAACTGAACTACAGTCACTCAAATAAAGATTAAGTGGTTTATCTTGAGAAATATGCATACATATTATTCCTAAAAAAAATTTGAAGCGAGACATCTAATCTGTCATTTGTTTAATCAAAAGTGCCATAAAGATAGAGTAATTACTGGATAATTCCCTCAGATTTGCCCTTGTAATGTCTTTTAGTGATGATTTTAAGTGGAACAGAACAGGTGGTAGGAGAATAAAAATTAAATGGGCAGATATAAATAATGACTTTGGTATCAGTTGTATATAACTTCTATATCCCTGAAGAGACACAGATACACAATAATCACAGATAGGCAAACATACAATTTTTTAATTATGGTTTCTATACACATCATTTTCTCATATGATAATTGTATTATATATTTTAAATGAATAAAATCAGTAATTAATATTGTGTTAGCTTTTTCACTCAAATCAGCTAGGCTCTAAATATTCCTAAATTTGGCACAATTAACTAACACTATTCTAAATAAACTACTTCAAAAGAAGTATATATATTCTTTTTAAAAATAGGACACTTTTGGAGTGGAGAGTAAATAAAAGAATAGGACACTTTCAAATGGAGAATAAATGTGCTAGCAGAGATGGAGTTTGACGTATGGTGGCTGTGGTAGACACTGAGTGTTTTGTTTTGCCTAGGGATTCCTCTTTGCTGAGCTGGCATGCCTGTGCCACATTGAAGCCAGGAAGAGGCAACTGTTTGGCAAACCTACCAGTCAAATCCTTGCTTTATTTAGAATTCTTTAGCAAAAGAATTACTTCGGATATTATAATAGTCTCTCCAAGATAGATTTTCTGATAAATAGAATTAAACACTACACTTGATCTTAGCCAAAAAAAGTCCAAGAAGCGACTCACAGACATGGGGCAGAGCTGCTCCAACTCTCCCCTGTGTCCAGCCACTAATGAGGCACCCAGGAGGGATGGCAGATTCTAGCCCTTGCCCACCACCCCAGCAGAGCCACGCAAGAAGCCAGAAGACACACACACTCCATGAGGGCTGCCATTTCCACATCTGGACTCCCTTCTCATCAGAACTCCACCCAGCAGAAGAGCTGTTCACAGCCCAGCTCATCGAGATCCACCCTGCATCACTCTTTTTCAAGTCCGGCCCAGGTATGCTGATTCAGAGACTAACAGACATGGGGTAGAGCTGCTACAAGCTATCCCTGTGTTCAGCTGTCCACTAGGCGCCCGGGAGGGATGGCGGTCCTAGCTCTGGCCAGCCATCCCAGCAGGGCCTCACAAGAAACCAATGACCCCCACTCTATGAGGGCCACCATTTTCTACATCCAGACTTCCTTCTCATCAAAACTCCACCCAGCAGAAGAGCTCATCACAGCCTGGCTCATGTAGCCCAAGCGGCCACACAGTTCATCAATAAATGCTGGAGATCAGACTCCCAGCAGCTCCCCACTCTCTCCACCAGGTGCACTCAGGCAGCAGGCACTCCCCCAAGCACTCAGTTCCAGGTTAAAGGGCTTGAACTTTGAGAAGGGGAACAAGCCACACCCAGCTTCTTCGGATACTCCACTGGATGACTTCCGCCCCGACCTCTGACTCTGGAACAATCCCACCGACACCCCGAAATTCAAAACCACGCTGACATGCTAGTGAAGTAATATGTATCTACCTGAGATACCACTAAGCATTTGCCCCAACACTCTTTGCTTTCCATCCCTAACAGCAAAGTAACTCAGTCACCTACTAACTCTGTTGACTAGTCACCCAGAACACACATTTTCAATCTACAATAGTCATTATGGTAAGCAATGCAGAATTCCTTCAAGCTCAATGATGAAGTCATTAGTACAGATGAGTCAAGCAATAACTATGAGCTATCCTCTCTGAAAAGGAATTTCAGAATACACTGTTAAAGATGCACAAGGAATTCAAAGAAACAATGGAATACAAGTCAAAAATACAAGAGGATATGAGAGCAGAATTGAGTAAATTTCAGGCCAAAGTACAAGCAGAAATGACAGATATTAAAAATGAGGTAAGTGAACTGAAAAACACAGGGGAAGGCCTCCAAAGCAGAGTAACAGCTACTGAAGAAAGAATTAGTGATCTTGAAGACGAGGTTCAGAGATTCTCTAGACAACACCAGAAGATAGAAAAAAGACTCACAATCAATGAACAGACTACCAGAGAAAATCGAGATGAAGCCAAAAGGAACAACATAAGCATAATTGGGGTCCCAGAAGAGCAAGGAGAAAACCCTGATGAAGAAGAAACTGTCAAAGCCATCATAGCTGAGAAGTTCCCCGAACTGAAGAACTTATGCTCCCAGATACAGGAGGCCTGTATGATACCAGCTAAAAGAACCCCAATAAGAATAATCCAAGACAAATCCTTATTAAAATGACAAAAACGATAGACAGAGATAGGATACTGAAAGCAGCAAGATCAAAGACGGAAATCACATACAAAGGAGCACCCTGATAATTACAGCAGACTTCTCAGATGAAACACTCCAAGCCCGAAAACCATGGTGGGATATTGTGAAAAGACTCAATGAACTTCAGGCCTCACCAAGAATTCTTTACCAGCTATACTTACTTTCAGGTGCAAAGGTAAGATACACAACTTCATGGATAAACAAAAACACAGGAAATTTTTGGGCTCAAACCAACTTTAAAAGAAGGATTGAAGGGTCTTTTGTAAAATAAGACAACCCAAAACCAAAACAAGTTTAAACAGAAAGATGGCACAAAATCCAATGACAATATTCTCTCTCTATGTCAGTGGTCTAAATGCACCAATTAAGAGACAGACTGGCAAAATGGATTAAAAAACTGAATTCAACATTCTGCCACATACAGGAAACACATCTGAATAATCAAAGAACACACAGATTCAAAGTCAAAGGCTGGAAGACCCTTCTCCACAAAAACAACCCCTCCAAAAAGGCAGGTGTGGCCATACTCATATCTGACAATATAGACCTGAGACTGAAAAAGTATGAAATGGAAAATGAAGGCCATGTATTAATAATCAAGGGGTATGTATACGAGGAAGAAATCACTCTACAAAATATATATGTTCCAAACTAGGGGCCAGTAAATTATTTAAAACGACTATTAATAGACCTCAGAGAAGATATTAAGAGTAGCACAATAATAGTCAGAGACTTCAACACTGCTTATCAACTATGGATAGATCAACGAGACTGAAACTCACCAGGGAAATATTGGACCTGAAAAAAAGAAATTGAAGAAAGAGAGAGCTGGTTGGTATATATAGGGCTTTTCATTCCAAAAAAGCTGAATACAAATTTTATTCCAGTGCACATGGAACATTCTCCAAGATAGACCATATACTGAGCCACAAAGCATATCTCAACAAAATAAAAAAAGATAGAAATTGTGTCAATTTTCAGATCATGTTGCACTGAAAATAGTAGTTAACCATACACAGAAGCAGGGAGTCAAACCAAACTTAACACCTCACTACTGAACAACATATGGGTCACAGAAGAAATCAAACAGGAAATCCAAAGATTCCTGGAAACAAATGACAATGAAGATACCAACTATCAGAACTTGTGGGACACAGCAAAAGCTGTGTTAAGAGGAAAGTTCATAGCTCTGCAAGCACTCATAAGGAAAGAGAAAGGGCCCACATAAATAGCCTGACCTCACAGCTGAAAATTTTAGAAAAAGACCAACAAAAGAAGAGGAACCCATGAAGAAAGACGGAAATAATAAAACTTAAAGAGGAAATTAATGAACTGGAAACCCAAAAAAAAAACAATTTAAAAGATTAATGAAACCAAGATCTGGTTCTTTGAAAAAATAAACAAGATCGACAAGCCACTGGCAAGACTTGTAAGGGGCAGGGAAATAGAGAACTCAAATAAACAGAATCAGAAATGAAAATGGTGACATCACAACAGAAAAGACAGAAATTCAAAATATCATCAGAGATTACTTTGAGAACCTGTATGCCACAAAACATGAGAACCTAGAAGAAATGGATAAATTCCTGAAGTCCTATAACCTCCCACGATTGAAACAAGAAGACCTCCAATACCTGAGTAAGCCTATCACCATCGAGCACATTGAAAGAGAAATTAAAAGTCTGCCCAAACACAAAAGCCCAGGTCCAGATGGGTTCACTAGCGAATTCTACCAAACCTTTAAGGAGGACCTACTGCCTGTCCTCTACAAGCTCTTCCAGGAAATAGAAGGAACAGAAACACTCCCAAACAGCTTCTATGAGGCATTTATCACCCTGATACCCAAAGCAGGGAGAGACAACACAAAGAAGGAAAATTACAGACCAATCTCCTTGAACACAGATGCTAAATCTTCAACAAAATACTAGCAAACAGAATCCAAAGACTCATCAAAAGATCATACATCATGACCAAGTAGGAATGCAATTCAGGAATGCAAGGATGGTTCAACATTCAAAAATCAAACAACATAATACATCATTTCAAAAGAGAAAAAATAAAAACCATGTGATCCTATCAATAGATGCAGAAAAAGCATTTGACAAGATCCAGCACCCATTCATAATTAAAACTCTCCAGAAAATGGGAATTGAAGGAAGCTTCCTCAACATATTCAAAGCCATCTACCAAAAGCCCACAGCGTGTAGAATTCTCAATGGTGATAAATTGAAAGCTTTCCCTTTAAGATCAGGAATATGACAAGATTGCCCTCTCTCATCTCTTTTATTCAATATAGTACAAGAAGTACGCACCATAGCAATCAGAGAAGAAAAGAAGACATTAAGGGCATCCAGATAGGCAAGGAAGAAATCAAGCTATCATTATTTGCAGATGGCATATTATACTTAGAGAAGCCTAAACTCTCGACACCAAAACTCTAGGAAACAATAGATATTTATAGTCATGTGGCAGGGTACAAAATCAAAACTCAAAAGTTGGTGGCTTTCCTAAGACAAAAACGAAAGAGAATAAAGGGATATTAAGAAATTGCTTCCATTCACAATTGTGTCACAGAAAATAAAATACGTAGGAATCAGCTTAACCAAGTGTGTAAAGGACCTATACAAAGAAAACTACAAGACACTGCTTCAAGAAATAAAAGAGGACATGAGGAAATGAAAACACATTCCCTGCTCATGGATGGGGAGAATTAATATTGTCAAATTGGTAATACTCCCTAGAGACTTGTACAGATTCAATGCAGTCCCTATAAGGATACCCATGACATTCTTCAAAGAAATTTACCAAACACGCCTAGTATTTGTATGGAATAATAAGCTCCCATGGATAGATAAATTAATCCCTTGGGTAAAAGAAAATGGGAGGCATCAACTTTCCCAAACTCAAACGGTACTACAAAGCAGTAGTAATAAAAACAGCATGGTATTGAGATAAAAACAGACCTGTGGACCTATGGAATAGAGTTGAGTATTCTGACACACACCCTCAAAGACATGATCAGTTAATCTTTGATAAAGTTGCAAAGAGTCCAAACTGGAGTAAGGAAAGCCTCTTCAAAAAAGTGTTGCTGGGAAAACTGCATTGCTACATGTAAAAAAATGAATTTGGACCTGCGTTTAACTCCCTTGCACAAAAAATCGGATCAAAATGGATTAAAGATCTCAATATCAGACTTGAATCCATAAAATATGTTGAAGAAAATATAAGAAAAACCCTTCGCGATTTTGAAGCTAAAGACATCTTCAAAGGTGAAACACCATTAACAAAGCAACTAGAAGAAAAGATAAATATATGTGACTGCATGAAACTAAAGAGCTTCTGCACTTCCAAAGAAACAGTGACCAAGATAGAAAGACAGTCCACAGAATGTGAAAGAATATTCACCCAATACCCATCGAAATATCCAGGATATAACAGGCACTGGTACTTCTTTATAAGAAGAAAACAGCCAACCCCATTAAAAAAGGGGAGATAGATGAACAGAAATTTTGACAAGGAAGAAATTCGAATGGCCAAAAGGTATATGAAAAAATGCTCACCATCACTAATCATCAGAGAGATGCAAATCAAAACAACAATGAGATATCACCTCACACCACAGAGACTGGCCCACATCCAAAAGGGTAAAAGCAACCAGTGCTGGCGTGGTTGCGGGAAAAGGGGACTCTCATACATTGTTGGTGGGAATGTCGACTTGTACAACCTTTCTGGAAAACAATATAGACACTCCTTCAAAGACTAGAAATTGAGCTCCTTTTTGACCCAGCCATACCACTCCTGGGAATAGACCCTGGGAAGCCAAAAACCACACAGCAGAAAAACTATTCACACTTTTATTTTCATAGCAGCAATATTCAAATTAGCCAGAACCTAGAAACAACTAGTATGCCCGCAAACTGATTACTGGATAAAGAAACTGGAACATCTACAATGGAATACTATGAAGCTGTTAGGAAAAAATGAAGTTATGAAAGTTTCCTATAAATTGATAGACATGGAAAGGATCATGTTGAGTGAAATTAGTCAGAAGGAAAGAGAGAGATATAGAATGACTGCATTTATTTGCATGACATATTATATCTATATCTATATCTATATCTATATCTATATCTATATCTATATCTATATCTATATCTATATCTATATCTATATCTATATCTATATCTATATCTATATCTATATCTATATCTATATCTATATCTATATCTATATCTATATCTATATCCATCTATTTATATATATACATATTATGACACCAAATTCCAGTGTCAGGCGAAACGTGGATCAGGAGGTCTTACCAAAAGTTGAAATTACCGCAGAGCGTGTGGGAGTCAGAGGTCAGGTAAGACAGAGAAGGGAACATGAAAGAGCTAATACTAACATAGAACTGAGCATTAAATACAGGCAAAACAAGCACATGATGACCTCTTAGTGAATGTAGTGCAACCCACAATGTGTAAGAGAAGGAAAAGAGGGAGAGGGAGAGAGAAAAGAGATAAAGAACCTGTCATTTAGGCAGGCTATGGGAGGGGGAGGGAATTGGGGGTATTGGTGATGGGAAATGGGCCCTGTTGGAGGGTGGGGTGCAGGAACACTATGTGACCGAAACCTCAAAACGTGATTAACTTCGTAATTGTATATCTCACAGTGGTATAATAAAATATTTAATAAAAAATAACTAAAAAGCAACACTGTAACTCTAATCCTATTAAAATTATGGTTAATTTAAAAAATAAAAGTAAATGCTGGAGATCAGAGGTGACTACAAGAGTATGCCACAAGCACAGCAGTGCCTGGAAAGCTACCCATATCGTATTTGACATGCCAAGTACCAGTGACAATTATAGACCTTATTCCCATGACCTGATGAAATGGTTTGAGTCTTTTTATGTTCCTGGATCAAGCAGATGTCCTTGGGCTCTACTAGCATGATACAGGACATATGGAGATGTTACTGGTGCCCAGTCGATCAAATCAATGATGAACAATAAGACAGTGATACAGTGATACTGTTATTGTTACAAACTCAAATGAGAAGTAGCAATGCGTAATTAAAAAAAATAAGTGCTCGGATTTATGGGATGGTTGACCTTACTTTGTTGTCTTTTCTTGGCAACAATGCTTTCCTTCAAGAGAACCCAGACAAGCTTCCAATTTGTGTGTAAAGGTGAATTCTGCCTTCTCTGTGTGTATGTTTGCATATGTGTGCTCATATCAATGCCTGTATGTATGTTTGTGCATAGTGGCTTCCTGTGGACTTTATAAGTGTCTGTCTCTTAATTTTTTCCTGTTTATAAAAACATAAGAATACTAAAGTATTGAATGCTCCTCAAATCATGTAGATGACACAAATATTAGTCACTAAAAGAAATACTTTACCCCATCAAAAAAATCTTCATTAAAACAAAACATAGAACTGGTATTATAGCATGAAGGAAGGATGTAAGCAACTGACCCTGGTTTAACCTCTAGTACAACTTAAGTTACCAAAGCACGTCCAAGGGCTTATCACTAAGCACAAAGCCATGAAGAAGCCCTAGGCATAACTAAATGTGCCCCCAAACAAACAAACAATGTTTACATTTAAGTAATATTTATTAATATCTTTTAAGAATCATTTTCACTTTTACCATTGGGAATTACAAGTGACATGAACTTTTGAGTATGGCAATGTTTCAAATGAATGAGAAATTATTTACATATAGCAAGAATCATTATTTTAATATAGTTTATATAATATCTGTCTAGTTGAACTCATTCCTTAGTTTTATCTAAATAAGCATTTAAGTTTAATAAGTAAAAATAACAAAAAATCAAGGGAAAAATCTACCTAGTAAACTAATACACTATCAATAGAATGTATATGTGTGTTTAACTTAGATTCTGTCTTTCTAAATGAGCCTTTTAATTTTTTCTTAATCCAAACTTTACTGCATACATTTTGAATAAAATGTTATAGAAACTTTCAAATTTAATTGTTCAGGTACTTATTTTTAAAACATTATACTTTGGAAACTAAAAGTAATCATTTCTCTTAGATGGCTTGTTCTCAAATGAGATTTGTAATCTCTGAAATGAAATTATATCATTTGTGATTCCTGTTTTAATTTAATCACCTCTCTAAATGTGATCACGTTCCCGAACATTATATCTCAGTGTTCTTGACTGATATGTGGTTCTAAATACTGCTTTTATAAGTTGTCATGATTAACTGAATTAAAATGACAAGTAATGAGGTAATGACATTATACGATATATGCATTCACATTTTGTACTACTACGTAGAGCATCTCTAACCCGATTTATTTTGTCTTTTTAATAACAAGTATTTCTAGGTTCAGAGATGTTTGTTCTATTGAGAGTGAATGGGGCCTCTGGAACTAGTTCATTTTTCATAAACATGGTTTTCTTTAGATTCAGCTGTAGACTTATCTTTCCACATTCTCGGTCGAAGTCAGCCAGCATTTGTGCCACTTGGCTAATGTTTGGTGTTATTAGAATGATGTCATCAGCAAAGCAGAGGTGGTGTAGTTGCCGACCATCTATCTTCACTCCCATTCCTTCCCATTCTAATTGTCACATTATGTTCTCGAGGGTAGCGCTGAAGAGTTTTGGTGAAATGGTATCACCCTGATGAACCCCTCTTTTGACATCAATGATCACTTCTTTGTAGAATGGTGAAATTCTGGTGGTGAATCCATAATACTGCTCACGAAGGATCTTGATGTATTGGGTTTGAACACCCTGTTTGGTTAGGGCTTCGATGACTGCTTCAGTCTCCACAGTATCAAAGGCTTTCTGTAAATCAAAGAACGTGAGACAGAGCGGCATCTTGTACTCCCTACACACCTCAATGAGCTTGGTTACTGTGTGGATATGGTTGATTGTGCTGAATCCTTTCTGGAAGCGTGCTTGCTCACATGGTTGTCCTTCATTTAGTTTTCTGCTAATCCTGTTCAGGATGACTCGTGTAAACAGCTTGTAGATGACAGACAACAGGCAGATGGGGTGATAGTTGCCAATGACGTGAATGTCTCCCTTCTTGAACAGTAGAACTGTCCTGCTGGTTTTCCATTGGGAGGGCACAGTTATGTGTGAATGCAGCAGTTATGTGTACTAAGGTTGAGAAATCAACATGATGAAAGACCTAAAACCTGAGCTGCTCAGGAGGAAGAGAGCGGCATGGAATGCCTTCAAAGGCATCTAAGAAATAGCTAAAAGGACAAAGAAACTCCGGGTCCGGGCACATCTCTTTGACTCCACCGTTCTCCCTGCATTAACATACACCTCAGAGACCTGGGCCCTACGAAAGCAGGATGAGAATGCTATTCGGGTCTCCCAGAGAGGAATCGAAAAGAGCTATGCTTGGAATATCACGCCTCACTCAAGTGAATGAAGGAATCTGGAGCTCTGTCTTCTGTCGCTAATCCAGAATCAGGGATGCTGTCTCGTTTGCCAAGGCATCAAAAATCAGATGGGCTCGACATGTAATGCGATTTGGAGACAACTGCTGGACTAGAACCATTACCGACTGGATACCACGGGATGTCAAAAGATCACATGGCCGCCCACCTACAAGATGGTCAGACTTCCTTGTCAAGACCCTGAAGGAACAGTTTGAGGCTCTTCATATTCCTGAATCAACCAGATGACATTGGGCTACATTGGCATGTGATAGGGTACAATGGAAATGTTACTGGCACCCACTAGTGCAAATCGATGAATAAGGGGATTCAAGTGATCAAGTGATTTCTAGGTTAATTTCATTTTTAGGAGGCAAAAATGTCTAGTTATTTTTCAGACTTATAAACAAAAGCATAAGAATATAATATCACAGCTAAAAATAACAAACATATAACTAAACCATATAATTATCTTAATACATAATCTGCCAAACTAAATTATTATCAATGCCTTATAGTAACTGGTCTTATAAAATTTATGATGATGGTATCATCTATGGTATTATCTATTCTCTCACATAACAATAATTTACATGACAAAAGTCCTCATAAACTAACAAAAATAGATATTTTTTACCAAGTGAAGTGAATATATATTTTTCAAGCTAAATAAACAACACTGAATGAGCCTGAGGTCTTATGGATTATACCGTTAAAATAAATGCAGGACCAGAACATTCAACATTGCTCTGCAGACTGAAATGGGTCGGAAAGAAAAGAGCTATGCGATATGATAAAAATGTCTTGAGGAAAAGATATATGAAGGAGTGATTATTTTCCCATACTAGTCAGAGAATGCCTCCATGCCAATGCCAAGCCGAAGAAGCCTGTTTAAGGAGTATCTGCTAGAAGAGTTACCCAAAAATGAAGAAACCATAAAGCAAAGTTCTGATTTAGTTTAATGGGCACAATAAAAACTCATGGAAATAAGTCTCCCAGGAGTGGTATGACTGGGTTAAATGGCAGCACAATTTCTAGTTATTGGAGAAATATTCATATTGTTTTCCAGAAAGGCTGTACAAATCCGCATTCCCACCAACAATGGATGAGAGTCCCTTTCTCCCCGCAACCATGCCAGCACTTGTTCTTGCTTTTTTTGGATATGTGCCAGTCTCTGTGGTGTGGGATGATATCTCATTGTTGTTTTGATTCGCATCTCCCTGATGACTAGTGATTAAACAATGAGTGAGTAAAATTGAAATAAAGGGGGGATCATGTAGATGGGTATTATTTGCAACACTTTGTTTCTTACAGTACATAATAATATTTATATATTTTTTTTTCTGCTTGCAATGGGAAGTCACACAAGAATCCAAAAAAGAGAAGTGTGTCCTGAGATTTTTTGAGCTCTTCAACTAGAAACCACAGAATATCAAACAACCTATAAGAGTCCAGATTATTAAAGACCAATCTGTCAATTCATAATATATTCATCATTTTAATAGGTTCCAATCCCATTTAGTAGGTATTATACATTCAGAAGACTTCTGCACATCGTTGGGTTTTTATAACTCTGACAACATTTGACTCAGAAGTACAGGTGTACAGAGAAAAATTCAGGTAAAAGACTTGCCCTGCACATATCTAATCAGCCATTGTTCACAATTAGCTAAGCAACTATTCGCATAGGTACTATCATGTTTCTTTTCTCTCTAGGTCTGTAAGCCTCAGTGGAAGCTTGTTGCATTTATTGAGTAGTAAATTAACATGAGAGTGCTTCGAGCAAGACATGGTTTTTAATTCTGATACAATTTCAGCCGTCTGCCTTCCCTGCTGCAATCCGATGACAGTGCAGCCAACTTACAAATTGAATGCTGAGAGAGTTTTGTCAACTTGGCATATCATTTAATTTTTCTCCCCTTGTTTGCTAGAAATATAAAAGAGCTTTATTAGTAAAAAGTTAAAAAAGAGCAAATAAATTTGTAGAAAACTAAGCCTAGGATAGTTTATGTATATGTTTGTGAATCATCTCTTTTACAATTAAAATAAAAGCCATGCCTACTTCAAATATTCTGCTCTACTTAAAGTCCCTTTTGATACATTTTAAGCAATACCAATTAGAGTAGGATTGATATTTCAAAGGATTATCCTTGATAAATTTCAAATGTGTAAATAAAACACAAATTGATACCACAGCAAAAGAAGAAAATGCTATTATAAAAGGCATAAATGTGCTTAATTCAAATATGATTCAATGAGTCTCCAAATTGAAAGAAAAGACTGGGCAATAGTCTGAGCTAAATGTAAATAGAAACAAAAGAGACTACAAGTAAGCATCCAATGGATCATTAAAATATGTAAATATACATCCTGAAAGAAAGATAAAAAAAAAACTTCTGAATTTCAAACCAAATGGTTACTTTCTATAATTATGAACATATCCAATTAGTGATCCTGAGTCATACGAAGAGATTATGAGTAGAGTAAAAAGCAATAAAGGAAAGAACATTTCTTGGATGCTTTTTCCACTGGACATATGTATCATGCGGTTATACAGAATCAAACCAATATGAATTTAATTTTGCTTTGCTATAAGTGTATAATGTAGCCAAATGAATGAAAATATTAGTATAGGCAGTCTGAGATCCCAAAACATTTCTACAGGTAAAAAGCTACCCAATTGCTTTGGATCCCAATCATACCAACAGGTACACACCTCAAACAGAGTCTGTACATAGTTCTTGCTAGTTAAGGATTTTTTATACACTATTCCACAGGGAGCTAAACCAAAAATACAAACTTTATTTTGCATTTTTCTCAAACGAAAATAAGAATATCTGAAGCAGGAATGTCCTGTATGGTCGGAGGCACAGAGATGAGACTCCAGGAACATGATGTATTTCCATTAATAGTTTTAATAACCATCAGCTGAAGGGACAACAGCTCTATCTTGGCAGCTGACTGACCACATCCACAAGGTCCCCAGGTTTTTTACATCCCATCGCCTCAAAGGGCAATACAGCTTAGACTTATGTTTGCATTGTAGTTTGCATGGTAGTATTCATATTTGTATCTATGCAGACTAAATTTTACATTACAAATACATTTCACATTCTTTGCATAGGACTTAAGAATAATAGGAAGAAAACAACCAGGAACCAAAAATCTGTAGGTGGTGCAATCTAGGTGAGGTGAGATCAACAAAAGAACACTTTACAATGGCTAATTCAACCTTACTGACTAGTCCAAGATGGCAAGGTCAGGTCAAACAGAAGAACAAAAGACCTGTTTTCTGCCTAACTTCAAAACAGCATTAGGCAGAAACTCCATCTTGGGCTAGTTACAGCCAACAGGGACATGTGCAGAGAAATGACCTAGGATAGCAACTCTGTGGAACTCTACATACTAACTCTATTAGGAGATTGGGAGGAGTCTACCTGAAAACCCTGTGCATATATTAACAGGCAGTATACATCAGACCTTCCTTTGCACTTTCTGCTAACAATGTCCAGGGCCAAAGAGATAGCCTGGTGGTCACAGTTCTTGGCTTCCTTTTTTAGAGGCACAGGTCTGATACTCAACACTTCACTCTTGAGTCCTTGGTGCCCACAGCAGTGCTACACACTAGGAGTGAGTGGACATGAAATTTGAAATAGCCAAGCTCTGTCGGCAAGAATCCCCAAGAGTGGTTCAGAGCATTGATTTGGAGTATCACATATCCCAACCCACAAGAAAAAGAATATGTGCTTTTTGTGTGATTTTAAGGAGAAAATAATTATATGCTTTCTATTCAAAATATACAGCCAATAAAAGGGTTAAAGTTGATTTAAAACAACTATATATCAAATAGCAAGTCAGTGTGGCTACTGTATTAGAGAAAATAATAGAGTTTCTTCTCTGTGTGTGTTTTTAATGCTTATCTGTTAGATATATGAAACAATTGTAGGGAAAAATCACCTTTCATCTCATTTTAGCTTTCATACTACATCTCAAAGTTTATAATTAACACAACCATTCTTGTTTTTAATAATTTCTAATTTATACATCATGTTTGCTTAACTTTGCTATATTCTTGTCACTTTTCACTTGTCTTCCCATTGTTCATCGATTTGCTATAGTGGGCGCCAGTAATGTCTCCTTTCATTGGGAATGAGGTCCATTATTGTTAATGTTTTTGGCATATGGAATACACCATGGGTAGCTTGCTAGGCTCTACCATGACTCTGGGTTCATCCCAAGGGGCCCAGTTTTTTTTTCTGTCAGACCATCAGTCATCCAGGGCCCACAGGGCAGAACCCTGGGTGTAGACACGTCTGTCTCCCTGTCTGCCACCTGCTGACCTAGCTGTGTACCACAGCTACACCTGCAAAATCTTGAGGAGCAGAAGGATAAGAATAAAATTCATATTTGTATCTATGCAGACTAAATTCAGTGTGATATGTTAAATCACCTTCATTTGCAAACCATAGACTGTTTTTCTATTTATTCTTCTAGGAATGCTGCCATGGAAACTATCCTGCAGCAAGGGCATTGGGTTGGGTGGGATGTACTCAAAGACACTTGGTCACGTTCATTCAACACAATTGACTGAATACCATTGAGGAAGAACTGCTTATAACTGGGGTATTTTATTTTTTTGGGTTTGTAGGGGGCTCACTTAATTTGACTCAGGCTGACTCTGGTCTGCTCTCTGGGAGCATTCCTGTTGGGGATTTGGGGACCATATGTAGTGCTGGGGTCAAACCCAGGTTGCTCTTGTGCAAAGTCAACACCTACCTATTGTACTGTCTCTCTAGCCCCAAAGTTTGGTTCTTTTTAAAAATTTTTAGGTCACACCCGGCAATGCTCAGGGGTTACTCCTGGCTCTTTGCTCAGGAATTACTCCTGGCGGTGCTCGGGGACCAAATGGGTTGCCGGGGATCGAACCCAGGTCGGCAGCGTGCAAGACAAATGCCCTACCTGCTGGACTATCGCTCCAGTCCTTGCTTCTAATACTTAAAATTGAACAAACACCTATTCTCACATAGTTGCACTTGAAAGAATTATTTTGAAAAGACAACACTGAAGTATGCAATTTGTTAAAATGTCCTAGAAAGCATTAAAAAAGACACTATCTTGGTAGTATAAGAATACAACAAAAAAAAATGGAAAAAAGTATATGACTACAAACAGTGTTAGTTTACTAAGTATAGTCTTAATTATCACTTTACTTTCATACAATGTTTTATTTTTATTCATTTACATCACAACTTTGGTTCTAAATTAATTAATTGATACTGTATTTGTAGGCGACGTGATATGAGATAGATGCCTTGAATAGAAATAAGTATTAGTAATGTAGCATGACAATTGACCATTTTTCCTATAGTAAAATAAACTCACTAAACCTATTATTGCATTTTATCAATATTTATTGTTTGGTTTCTTATGCATATGTTTTGAGTTTCTGAGAAAATTTGTATTCCTGTAAAATTTTTGTAAGGACAAAGACACCTTTCTGTAAGATGAAAAAAACTAACATGAATATATTATAAATGTGCAAACATTTATAAGAGTAATAATAATCTTTGAAATATTAAAATCCATAAATCATAAATAAGAGTGAAAGAATAAAAGCAATTCATAATTATTACTAAAAATATAGTGGCTAAGAATAAACTTGAGAAAAGTGTTGAAAAAATATTTAATGAAAGGCAAAATTTCTATTAAGAGATATGCAAAAAACACACAAACAAGTGAAATATGGTCCATGTTTTAGGATTAAAACAACCAGTAGAGTGAAAATGATGATCATACTCAAAGTACTGAAAAATTCAAATATATTAATTTTATAAAGTCCAAATTAAATTCTTAATTTTAATTAAACATTTTATTGTACCACCGTGAGATATACAATTACAACATTGCTAATGTTTAGAGGTTCCAGCAACCTGCCCTCCACCAGTGCCCATTTCCCACCACCAATATACCAATTCCCTCAAAGTAATATCTGATGATCTCTAGAATTTCTATCTTTTCTGTTGTGATGTCACCATTTTCATTCCTATTCTGTTTATTTGGGTTCTCTCTTTCCTGTCCTTACAAGTCTTGCCAGTGACTTGTCGATCTTGTTTATTTTTTGAAAGAACCAGCTCTTGGTTTCATTAATCTTTCTGATTGTTTTTTTTTTTTTTTTGGTTTCTAGCTCGTTGATTTCCTCCCTAAGTTTTATTATTTCCTTCTTTCTGCCTGGGTTGGGCTTCTTTTGTTGGCGTTTTGGTAATGTTTTCAGCTGTGAGGTCAGGTTATTTATGTGGGTCCTTTCTTCTTTCCTTATGAATGCTTGCATATCTATGAGCTTTCCTCTTACTTCAGCTTTTGCTGTGTCCCACAAGTTCTGATAGTTGGTATCTTCATTGTCATTTGTTTCTTGGAATCTTTGGATTTCCTGTTTGATTTCTTCTATGACCCATTTGTTGTTTAGCAGTGAGCTGTTCAGTTTCCAGGTGTTTAGTTTGACTCCTTGCTTCTGTGTAGGGTTAACTACTATTTTCAGTGCAACATGATCTGAAAAGATAGTTGACACAATTTCTATCTTTTTTATTTTGTTGAGGTATGCTTTGTGGCTCAGTATATGGTCTATCTTGGAGAATGCTCCATGTGCACTGGAAAGAAATGTGTATTGAGCTTTTTTGGGATGAAAAGCCCTGTAGAGAATGACTGCATTAATCTGCATAACATA